>JACXGJ010003016.1:0-58428 GCA_016801105.1 Esox niger
AGGCGCTATATACGTCAATATATGGTATTGGCAGGCGCTATATACATCAAAATATGGTATTTGCAGGCCCCATATAAATCCATATATGGTATTGACAGGCCCTATATACGTCAATATATGGTATTGACAGGAGCTGTGTACATGAATATATAGTATTTGCAAGCCCTATATACATCAATATATAGTATTTGCAGGCACTATATACATCAATATATGGCATTGGCAGGCGCCGATCTCTATTGACTTCAGGGGATGCTGCGCTCACCTTGTAGCCCTGGTTGATGCCGTTGATGAACTGAGGGCTCGGGGCCGACCAGGTGAACCGGACTGTAGTTGAGTTGATTGGCTCTGCCTGGACGTTACCAGGTGGGACTGTTGGGACTGGAGGAGAGAGAGAGACAGAGAGAGACTGGCTTAGAATAAAGAGAAACCATCATTTGTGTAATGCAACTTCGGTATGAGGAGCTAAATCCTGGAGGCAGGGCTCACCTCCCTGTAGAGTCCACTCCGTGACTTTCTGGCTGTAGGTGCCGATCCCTGCTCCATTGTAAGCAGCCACCTCTATCTCATAGTTAGTCCAGATGATGAGCTCCTCCAGGAGTAGGTTAGTTTGGTCCGGCTTGGTGATGTTTTTCATCTGGCAGTCTACTGGAAGACCTGACAGGCAGTACCTGGGCACAGAGGGGTGAGCAGAAGCGACATGGTCGGGAAGTGAGAGCTTGGAAGAACACTTGAGGATGTGATGATGACCCAAGCGTGGTAACCGCTATGGATTACCCCAACCCCGCCCGCCCCCGAAGTGAACCAGTCCGCTCGGCCTCTCACCTGATTATGTATCCCTGGAGTGGTCCATTTTGGTGGCTTTCTGGGGGTGGCTGCCATTGGATCATGATGGACTGGTTGGTGCGACCGCTGGCAATCACCGTCTGAGGGGGGGCACTTGGAGGCTCCTCAGGTAGAGACAGTCTGAAGAGATTTAGACATGACAAAGACGAAAGATTGAGATGACAGAGAAAAGAAATAGAGACCCACTGCCTTAAGAAAAGGACAGCCACAAACACTAAATATAACAAAGGTATACAGTATCTGGGTTGATTTTATTCATTCTTGCCATTCACACTGTAACCATTAACACATTGTTAAAACACTATGTAGATAACCAAGAATGAATCCCATTTAAACTTCCTGTGACTAATTTTACTTCTTTCTAGTGTGTATGATAAAAAAATACTTCCTTTGTCATTGTAAAACCAACATTATGTTTCAAGTTGAATTCCGTTATTTAAAAGGCACCATAGAACATAATTAAAAGAAGAATTGAGAAGACCAACGCAAATTAACAAGTGTTTCAGAATATTTCCAAATCCTTTCGTCATTTCATCCTTCAGAAACTGAAATGGGGCATGTCTGAGAGAGCGGGAGCACATGTGTTTCTGACTATGTGTATGAAAGCAGGATAAAGCATAGTTGAGATCATTGTTACTGATCTAGCTAACTAAGGGCTGTCTGTGTCTATACCAAAGTAAAAGGCTCTGTGATATCTCTCCCTCAGAGAGCTGTCTCTCCAGCTCAACTACCATCAAATACTTAACCAGATGCATCCCCAATGACTACAACCCCTCGAAAAGAGCCCCAGAGCTGCCTGGGCCCCGGTCAAAAGTAGTGCACTAGAAAGGCAACAGGCTGGCATTTGGGAGGCGTCCGTGGTTAAAGTGGGCTAACTCTGCTGGAGGATTCCAGTGAGACTTCTCCTTTTCTTGAATCAATTTGAGTTGACGTCTTGATTTTTTTCTTTTGGCTCCTGTGTGTGGAAACAGAACACTGCTGTTCTTTGGGAGACATATAGGGAGAGAGGAATAGAGAGAAAAAGAGAGGGAAAGTTGCTTGAGACAGCCTAGCGCTCCTTCAGCTGTTATGTCGCTCCCCTGTGGAGAGCAGTCTGTACTCATTGTGATCTGATCTACATGGGATGGAGGGAGAGAGATGGAGAGAGCAGAGGCAGGAAAAAGAAAGAGATGGAGAGAGCAGAGGCAGGAAACAGACAGACAGAGCTTGAAGCAGTGACTGACTAACTGAATGAGTTACTGTGTGTGTGTGTGTGTGTGTGTGTGTGTGTGTGTGTGTGTATGTGTGTGTGTGCTAAACTAACGATCTTGAATGATTGGATTACTCAGTATGTGAGGATGAGAGCTGGATGTGGATGGATGTCAGTCCGTGTTTGTGTGTGTGTGTGTGTGTGTGTGTGTGTGTGTGTGTGTGTGTGTGTGATGAGCTGTTTCTGATATGTCAGCAGCAGGATTCAACTTTCCTTTTGAAGCTCTGACTCATTCAGCCCTTTCGTATTACTCTTACGACACACAGAAGGAGAGATGGAGTGAAGAAGGGAGAAATAAAAAAGCAACTGAGAGGGTGAAGGAGAGAGATGAAACGAGAGAGACGGAGAGAGAGATGAAAAGAGAGACTTAAAGAAAGATAGCTGCAGCTAGCTGGGTCATCAGCCATGCTGTTCCACACGGCAGGATATTTCAGGGTCAACCTCAGCTCAATAACAGTCTCTGATAACATTCTATAGCTCACAGTCTGAAGGTGTCATTACGTACACTCTTCCAGAAGCATTATGTATACGTTGAAGTCATCTCTAAAAATCAAACACCAGTCCCTGCATTCTGAAAACCGCCACACTCATCAACAAACACATTAGCAGTTGAATGGAATGGCACAAGTGAGCAGGCAGGTTCTAGAGAGCAGGTGCTTACATCTAGGGTAGCTGTTCAACGGCCGCACTGAAACTACAGCTAGTTTGTTTTAATGACAGTACTGAAACTATGGCTAGTTTGTTTTAATGATAGTACTGAAACTATGGCTAGTTTGTTTTAATGATAGAACTGAAACAATAGCTAGTTTGTTTTCATGTTAATATAGTAACTTTAGCTAGTTTGCGAGCTTGCAATTTACCAGATTGGAGGGAGAACAACAGTCACATGATCACCAAATTAAAAAACTTCTCAAATGATCTAAAAGGGATCATTATGTCAAAATATTTCAGAGTGAAATTCAGGAGTGCTACAGAAGGTTGTTTTGGGGAAGGGGAGGCACTGCTCTGTCTGTTTCAGTAAGATGAAATGTATTCTCTTTTTTCCCCTCATTTACAAATAATATTTATTTGCAAGGTGGGGACTTTTCAGATAGAAGATACATTCAGATGGATCATCACATGACATTCCACAGTCCTCAGAAAATTACTGTGTCTGACTTTGACCAATGGCAGTGATGCGGCTCACTACTCAGAGGCTTTAATAGGGAAGCATCGACAAAGAGAGCAGGCCAGACCTAGGCTGTCTGCAGAACTCATTACACTAATGTAACATTTTTATTTAACCTTTATTTTCCCCAGCAAGCCAACGAAGTAACTAATTTGCAATGACAACCTAGTCAGTGGCGTGCAAGACCACACGAAATAAAAAAGCTAAGAGGTCAGATCAATAAATGACATCAATTAATTATACAGTGTGTGGTGATACATACATACAGAGAAAAATGGCATCTTATGTGGTATACTAGATAAAGAACAGAGGTAGGTGTCCAGCAGATGAGATCAATATATTTGGGGGTTGGACAAAATAACAAGAAAAATCAACAATATATTAACAAATGAATATCAAGGACCTGCTGGAGCTGTCAAACAAGTCCTGTACTGTGCGTAGTGGGATATTGCACCATTCTTCAGGAAGAAAACACTCAAGTTACTTGAGGCATGAAAGAAGTGGAAATCTACTTTCGACTCTGCACTCCAGAAATTCTCATAAAGGTTCAATGATGTTTAGATTTGGTGATTGGGGAGACCATGGGAGGCGTTTGACGTCGTCCTGGTGTTCGTAAAACCCCTACTGCTCCTCTTAGACGGTGCAATTTGTCAGTATTTGGCTTATGGTGTCATGACGCTTGACACTGTTCCCCTTGACACATTGAATAGTTTTGCAGTTTTGGTGACTGAGGCACCTGCAATTCGGGCACTGACTATTTAGCCTCTTTGAAACTCTGTTAGTTGCCTCATGTGGCTTTGAAACCTCAAATATCAAAGTGAAAATTGTCAGACCTCTGTTATACTGTAGTTGAAGCTTTCACCACCATCTAAACATTTGGGGTCACTTAGAAATGTCTTTATTTTCCATTAAAACTTACATGAAATGAGTTTGAAGGGGGAAAAAAATTATAGAATAAAATGAGTTATTGACAAGGTTATATATAAGGATTTTAAATTGAAATAATAATGGTGTCCTTCAAATCTGAAGAGATTTCACCCCATGCTTCCTGTAGCACTTCCCACAATTGCTACTCGCTTGATGGGCACTTCTTACGGTCAAGCTGCTCCCACAACAGCTCAATAGAGTTTTGATGCTATGACTGTGCTGGCCACTCCATTACAGACAGAATACCAGCTGACTGCGTGTTCCCTGAATACACTGCTCAATTAAGTTTCAGGGATATCAATATGTCCATTTAGAAAGCATAAGCAATTGTGAATCAATGTCACCTGTTTTGGTACAAATGAAAGTGACAACAGGTGCACTGAAGAGGCAAAAACAAGACAACCCCCAGAAAGGGACTGGTTTTGCCGGTGGTGGCCACAGACAATTGCTCTCTCCTTATCCTTCCTGACTAATTCCTCTCTAGTTTTGCATTTTGCTAGTGTCCTTGTCAGCATGAGGTGGTACCAGCAGCCCATTCAGGTTGCACAGGTAGTCCAGCACCTCCAGGATGGCACATCCAAACAAGCCATGGCCAAAAGGTTTTCTGCCACCCAGTACAGTCTAAGATACCAGGAGATGGGCTGATACACAAGGAGAGCTGGACAGGGCTGTAGAAGGGAATCGGCTTGTTTGTGCGAGGAGGAACAGGAGGAGCACTGCCAGAGCCCTAAAAATGACCTCTAGCAGACTACTGATGTGCATGTTTCTGACCAAACTCTTAATGTGGGTGGCATGAGGGCCTGACATTCTCTAATGGGACCTGTGCTCAAAGCCCAATTCTGAGACCCTCAGAATTGGCAAGTCCGCCATTGGTGCCCTGTTATCTTCATAGATGAGAGCAGGTTCTCACTGAGCACATGTGACTGACGTGAAAGAGCCTGGAGACGCCGTGGTGAACATTATGCTGACCTACAACATCATCCAGCATGACCGAGCTTGGCGGTAGATCAGTAATGGTCAGGGGAGTCATATCCTTGGAGCGTCACACAGACCTCCACTTGCTAGCCAACGGTACCCTGACAGCTGTTAGGTATCGAGGTGAAATCCTCAAACCCATCATCAGACCTTACGCTGGTGCAGTGGACCATGGGTTACTCCTGGTGCAGGACAATGCCAGCCTCATGTGGCCAGAGTGTTTAGGCAGTTCCTGGATGATGAAGGCATTGATTCCACTGACTGGCCCTCATGTTCTCCATCCATGAATCCAATTGAGAACCTCTGGGATGTTATGTATCGGTGCATCCGATGCCACCAATTTGCACCACAGACTGTACAGGAGCTCACTGTAACCTGATCCAGGGTCTGGTAGGAGATCCCTGTGATGGAAAATTTCACCGATAGACACTCAAAGGAGTAAGACAGAGACAAAATTCTCTTGGCACAATTAGTAGTTTATTTGCAAATAGAGAGACGCGTCAAATGCTTACCACAACATCCCCCAGGAGACCATCCACCATCTCATCAGGAGCATGCCTAGATGTTGTTGGGAGTGCATACAGGCCGGTGGGGGCCATTCACACTGCTGAGTCACATTATGAACTGCCGTGATGAAATTGACACAAGTTGGAATTGTTGACTTTGTTATGGTATGAGTTTGAATCCAACACTCAATTGGTTGGTGATTTGGTTTCCACTGTACAGTAACAATTTAGACTGTTTTAGATATTTCATTCATCGAGACCTGATGTGTGATTTAGGTGTTCCCTTAATTTTTTTTGAGCAGTGTAGTATAGTTTTGAGCTGTGCTTTGGGTCATTGTCCTGTTATAGGAGGAGATTGGCTCCAATCAAACATTGTCCACACGGTATGGCATGGCATACAACACAACACAGCCAAGAAGAGTTAAACTGAACAACTCAGACAGGAAATGTTTTTGAATATTAGGCAAATATTTGTTACATGGCTGTAACTCGGGGCTGCCTTCAAGATAAAAAAACTTCAAATGGAATTAATCATGATATTTAAGGAGAAAAGGTGTGTTGGGAAGCACTCTGACAAAGAATGATGATGTGCATTTGACGCAACCACCGCAACTCCCTCCATACAGGTAGGCAATGTGATTGGGGCTTGCTTTGTATATCACAATATTGCCTCCATTGGTTATCACTGGCTGCTGACGACATTGACTAAGAGGGCAGGTGTATAATCACAGTATATTTCTTTCATTTGCATTTGGAAAATCCATTGCTTGTTGCAATAACCACAGGTTACATTTGTGCGGGTAAAACATATTTGTGTGCGGATGTTCATGATTGCAAACGTGTATTTGCTTGCCTGGGGTTTCTGCAACATACTGACTATGTTGGTGGTTGTGGAGCAAATCATCAGACTACTGCAGATTTAGTTTATGGGCGAAAAGCTACGGATACCTTGATTTTTGTATACAACAATGTCAATAGCGTTTTTGAGAAATTGCCATTTATTTTTCAACAATGGTTTGAAGCAAATAAAAACATTAATAAAACAAAAACAGAAAAGGCTAACACATCCTTCGATTTTGGGTTACGATCAGATAAAATGTCAGAATCTGGAAGATAGAGGGATATTGGATTAATTGGAATGACTGAATCCCTGACGGTACTTCAGTGTGTGATGCAGAGATGTAGCCCAATCATATTGAAGTAGAAAGCAATGGTTAAGAATCCCTTTCCAAAGGCGCTTTACAAAACCCATAAGGTAAAATGTGAATTCCGTTTTTGGCCAGCTATGTAAACCCTAACATTGATTGATCCCGCAAAAGGTGTTCTACTGGTAATTGGCAATTCCTATTTGTTTACTAATGCCACTTAATATGAAAGTAATCTAAAAGTAATTAAAGTAATCAGTATTTACATTACCGAATTTGAGTTATCAAAAACGTACGTTGCTGATTACAAATGCGGACCAGTAACCTACCCAACCCTGTCTATGTGACCTCAACATTTTCAATGGTAGCGTGTGTACTGTTAATTGGCAATAGAATTGTTTGTAATTGAGTTTAGTAACTTGAAAGTAACAGTCTCTCCACATGTGGTGTTTAGGTTATTTTGTCCAACCCGGCACTGTTTGTATATATACAAATGACATAAGGATATTAGCAAGTAAAACAATCAGAGTAGCTCAGATAATTGTGCTTGAAAGGATTAGGGAATGATGACAGCGTCCGGTTTTTAGATACTTTTGCAGTTCATTTAAGTCACTGGCTGCACAGAACTGAAAATATGTTTATTCTATAGTACACTGGTATAAACATTACATTACCAATAATGTATATACCAGCTCAGATTTTGAGTGTGTAGAGAGATATTGAGGAGTGAGCTGAGGTAAAGGAGGGATTTGCCTTAAAGAGATTTAAGATAGAAGATAAGTTGGTGTTGTTGTTTATGCAGTGTATCCCGGTCTACCACAGCATTAAGATCACAGTGGTAGGTGTTGTTGGGGGCACCGCTCAAAAGTATATGGCATTGTTACATACGTAATATAATTAATCGAGGTGACTGTTACCAGCAACCCTGAATCAAGACAAAGTAGCAAAAGCCAAATTATAAAAAGGGTTCAGGTTGAATTTGACTCAATTAATAGCAATGGGCAGCATTTCTATCCTGTATCAATTGGATATTTGCTCAGCAGAAGTAGAAAACCAAATGATTCTTTTTTAGCTAGTTCTTGTGCACATTCTGATTTTATAAATACTGGTTCAACAATTACCACTCTCCTTAGATCAGTAACTTTATATTCGGAATGTATGACAGCACACAAAATACTATTCCCTATTTGAGATGTACCATGAGTGTCTATGATTGCGATTTGCAATCCTGTGTCACTGCAGTGTAATCATGTCGATGTGCCCTATACCCGGTAGACTATTTATTATTAGACCACCGCACCCACCAAAAGCAATCCCACAGACACTCAGTGGGTCACTAAGGTAAGCAGGCCGGCCGGCATCGGAGTATCGGCATAAGTCCCGGTGAACCGGCAACGTATTAGTCTCAATGTTCTTAACATACTGGAACTCCCCTCCAACTGCCCTCCTTCACTCTGCCTCTCAGAGACGACCACCGATTGAAACGGTGGATTTCCAGCAGCGTGATCGATTGGAAAAAGATAGGCACCCACCGTTCAGTCTCCTTGCTAAACTGACCCCTTCCCACATCGTTGACCGCGCACAGCCTGAACTGGTAGGACCGCGCGGGGATCAGACCACCCACGGTGGCCCCCGTCGACTCGGGTTCGATGTTGGCCAGGAGCACAGTCCACGGGGCATCTGAGATGGACAGGCGGAGGGGGGGGGGGGAGAGGGACGAACGTTAGCAGGGAATTCCGGGAACGTCGAGGAACAGCTTGAGTCATGAATGGCGGACTGATCGACTAGCGCGGACAAAAACCCAGGGGATTCCGAGCTCGCCGTCGTTGTTGGTTTGCCGTTTCATATTCCAGCTATGGTGCCCATCTACAGCATGTCTCGACAAACGCCACTCACTGTTCTCCGAGACCTCCAGGATGTAGCGGATCAAGGGGCTGTTTCCATCGAAGGCCTGAGCCCAGGTCAGGTTGATGGCCCTCTTCTCTGTCTGACTGAGGGTGGCGACAGGGTTCTCTGGAGCATGGGGCAGCTGCCTGTACCGTGGACACACACACACACACACACACGTGAGTGTGTAATGTTAAGGTCCTGAATGCCCAGCGGACGTGGTAGTAAATACAATAAATAGCAGGAGAGACAGGATGATGGATGGAGGGGAATATGATGAAGCATTAGAAGTAGCACATTATACAGTAACCACGGGTTACAGGGTAACAAACTGTCAGACTGGAGGGAGAGTGAGAGGGGAAGAGAGGAAGAAGGAGAGACAGGGACGAGAGGGGGGAATGAAATGAAAAGGAAAGAAAGAGTGAAAGGGAAATATTTGGAGATGAGGAGAGGAAGGAAAAACAGAGAGAAGAAAAGAAGAAAACAGGGGAGAGAGAGTAAGGGGAAGAGAGAGAGAAAGAGAGAGAGAGACAGAGAGAGAGAGAGAGAGAGAGAGAGAGAGGGAAAGATATAGAAAACTAGATAAATAAATATTCAATATGCAGTTGAAGCGGGAGGGTGGAAGATCAGTGGCTGGATAATCTGATGCTAAAATTATACGGATGCACACTGAAAGACTGACGGAGCGGATGATGAGAAATGAGGTGAGGTTAACCTGACTCGGAGGTGAGCGCTGCGGGAGTCGTTGCCGCCTACAGAGGTCACCCTACAGGTGTACGTTCCGATGTCACCCGACCAGGTCTGGGAGATGTGGAGGGTCCCGTCCAGGTCCAGACGGAGGCGCGGAGAGGTGCTCACGTCCACCACCGAACCACTCTTCTCCCACACATACCTGGAGTGGAAGCGCACACACATTCAGGCATGCACACATGCACACGCTCGCACTAGGCTAACGTAGGTCACTTTGAGAACACACTGATATTTCAATTTTTTTTTTTTGTTAAAAGTCTGAAGTCTCCCTGGAACACCAATCTTCTGCTCATACTGATTGGATTTTCTGATGGTCTCTCTCTCCACTTCTACCAAACCTCTTCAACCACAACCTGCATATGTTCATCTCTTTGATCTGCTCCAGTACCGGCATCCCGGATTTAACTGCTCAGTGGGTTGATCATGATACACGCAATACCAGGACAGAGGGTTTGATTGCTGGGACCACTGATAAGTACAACGTCTTTGAACCAACCGGTTCGGTGCTTGATTGGTATCCTTACCTGACAGACAAACCGTGTGGTCATGGGTCACCACACAGGACATTATCCTCACATGACAGACACAATGAGGTCATGGGTCATCCCACAGAACATTATCCTCACCCGACAGACACACTGGGGTCATGGGTCACTCCACAGGACATTATTCTCACCTGACAGACACACTGGGGTCATGGGTCACTCCACAGGACATTATATTATTCTCACCTGACAGACACACTGGGGTCATGGGTCACTCCACAGGACATGATATTATTCTCACCTGACAGACACACTGGGGTCATGGGTCACTCCACAGGACATTATATTATTCTCACCTGACAGACACACTGGGGTCATGGGTCACTCCATAGGACATGATATTATTCTCACCTGACAGACACACTGGGGTCATGGGTCACTCCACAGGACATGACATTATCCTCACCTGACAGACACACTGGGGTCATGGGTCACTCCACAGGACATGACGGCTTTGGTCCCCTTGATAACACTCTGGTCAGTAGGTGGCTTGGTGATGCGGGTCCGTGCTGGAAACAAAGATTATTTTACATTACAACGTTTGAAGATTCTGTCGTCTTATTTCTCTGGCTGGATTCAGAAAAAGAAATGTCTGAAAAGCCCAGAGGCAACGAGAAGTCAGAACGAAGTCTTATGGGATTATAGCGGATGACAAATTAAGTTTGTCTGGCTACGCCACCCAATGTAACTTGTCCCATAGAAATTGCCCACAATGCACCGGGATGAATCCCTTTGCCACAGTGTCTACTCTTCAGTGAGAATGACAAGCCAAGGAAATAGTGTCAGGCCGGAATCATTCCACTGAAGCGTGTCACTCGACTGTTCATTTTGATAACGTCTAAGGTCCGTCATATTAAAATACGTAAATCAACGGAGTGAGTGATAGGGACTAGCTCTGTTTTAGACTTTCGGAAAGAGGCCCTGCCCCACTCACCCCACACCAGCAGGTCAGCAGCGGCCTCGTCGATGCCCCGGGAGTTGCTGGCCATGCAGGTGTAGGTGCCAGCGTCCGACAGGTGGGAGGGAGAGATGAGCAGACTACCGGACTCCAACAGGGTGAACCTGGGGAGCTGGACCGAACCGCTAGCCAACACACGCTCACCTGGACAGGGAGAGAACGGTGGAGAGGAGTGAAGGGGGGTTTAGAATCTGTTGACCTGGAACGCAAATCATAGGCCTACGTTTTCTGAACGTTGACCCAATTTACGTACGCGCGAACACCACATTCACTACGCGAAACTTTGAACCGTTTCATACGTCTGCAGAAAGCGGTCAATGAGTGGTCAACCAGGTAGAATACGGGATAAGATGAAGAAAACACTCCTTTTCAGCATTTGTAACAACCAAGAAAGTGACAACAGGTAAAAATAAACGGATGAAAGTTCAGTTGTGGGCTTTACAACACTGCCCAGCGGCGGCGTGGACTGAGAGTGTGCGTGTGGATGAATATGTGTGTGTTTTTTTCTGAGTTTAAGTGTGAAAGCCTGGATAAGAGAGACTTTGTCTCCGGAGAGGGTGTTTTGATTGAGCGTGTGCCAGGTTAGTGTTTGTGAATAAGCTGGGTGGGGGGGAAGTGGAGTTTTCTGGGTGTTCTGTTTGTGAGTGTGTGGGTGTGGAGAAGGGCTCCACGGTACAGATCTGAGCGCAGTGCAGATAGGCAGTTAGTTTAACAGGCTGTTGGCCTGGGGGTATTGTTGCTGTGGACTTCAAATATCTTTAAACAGCCCCAAAACTAGAACTTTTATTTCATTATTTCAATGGGTATTTGCAAATGTTTTAAATAGTCTATCGAATTGCATTAAAGTATTTATTCCGATCACCAAAGGCACTCGTTTCTTCTCAATATGAAAAATATCAAGTGAGAAAATTCTCAGTAAATTAAGTACTTAAAGTCATTTTAAAGGTGCAATCACTGTTTTGGTAAACCCCTGATTACTGGGTCTAATGGGATGTTACTAATTAAATTCCAAGACAGAGCTGTTGATAATTAAGAGACAAGGAAACAAAACCAACTTAACCTACAGAGATGCAGCCCAGGAATAACCCAGCCAGTAAGTGATTCGGGAATCTTGGTAATTAAACGCCCATTTTACATCGTTGGCCAAGTAGGTGTTTGTTGGATGGATCCAATCACATTGCAGCGCTTGTGTCTGTATCTCTTGATATCTGGTCCAGTCGCAAAATGAAATCATATTCTGGAATGTCAAATGCAGTGGACACTTACAGCTGGATTGGAATTGTACGCATTCCCGGCCCGTACAGGGAAATGGATTGGTATTTCATGTTAATGGCACTGATAATGCTGCCTTTTTCTAATTCCAGTGAATACACATTCTCTGAAGGAGAGAACACTGAAGGAGAGGAGGAAGGCCTTCAATCTGAAAGTTCCACCGACTATGCAGACGCTAATATCCACTTTGATAACATACCACAGCGTTGAAAATGGCCTTAACTCCACGTATAACCCTGATTGTGCGCTATGTAGTGGAATTGCCATAGCCAGCTACAATAATTCAGCGCATCAGAGGATAGTCTAAACATTTCTACCAGTTTCGACGGAAAAAGCCCCGAAAGCAGCTATTGACAAGCTGCTTTCATATGAGCGGAAGAAGCCAGTATCAGATAGCCCCAGTCGTGGAGGCCTGTAATAAAATGGCATTGTGCGATGCCGCTGAAAAGGCTGCTATTACTGCAGACATCAATGATACGGCCACAGAGTGTGCGAACACACAACAGGCAATCCCAAACAACGAGTTCCCGCTAACCGTGCAGCTAGGTCGATTGGACACACAATCGATGTATCACCACCAACAAAGAAGTACAGGATTAGCTCATCACCCCGTATCTTTCACCATCTGATCCTCTGACATTCTATAATACAGTCCCACATACCGGGACGAGGCACAGCTGTTGTTGCGTTTCTACATGTCCCAGCATCCTTTGCAACTTGGTGGCTGCCTTTTGGAATTGGAGTGCATCAGGCCAGACCACATTGGTCAACAAGCTTTAATATATCCTCACAATACTTCCAACGATATTGATTTGAAGATATCATGAAGGTGGCAAAACCTTACAAATAGTATTCTAAATATGTTCCAATATTAAAATGTTTCTTTAAAAAAATATATCTAAATGTTGTTGCGGAAAAATTTTCCACATTTTCCCGCCAACATTTTCAAACAACTCAGGAGTTTGTGAAATCAATAGTAAACGTTATTGATGTCCTAAAACCAAGCTGATCTGCAGAGCAACCAACCCATGTCGGTCTGCAGAACAACTGACTTCCAAACTTTGGAAACACACTTTTATAAAGTATGGTCATACAATGATATTAGCTCTTGCCATTATGCTAATTTCTTGATGGATCCTTCTTGAATCTTCCACCAACCCTCTGGGATCCGCCCCATATATTGGTGGCGTGATGGTGACGTGATAGCAGGTGATGTGGTGTGATTTCTCCCATTCTACCAAGATTTTCCCAAGAGAGTCAAGGACACAGGTCCTTCTGTCCTCAATATGAGGGAACGATAACCACTCATTGTACTGACGATGAGAACAGTAGCAAGAGTACAGTTTATCTCTTAGCAATCAAATGTGGAGTAAGACAAAGACAATTACACTGTTTGGGATAATATGAGCCCTGGTTAAATGTTTCATCAATTAACACAATTAATATACAAGTGATCACATGAGATGTTGTGTCTGCTCTTCATCAGGTGATCATGTTAAATAACAACATTTTATGAAAATATCCCTACATTTAACCTGTCTCGAAATTCAAGACAGTTTGGTCCAAATTTATCATCGACAAGATTTTGACCTTCCGTTTTATACATTTATAACCATTTGTGCTCCTCCTTTGTATTCAACATAAATTCATGAAATTGGGCTAAAACAATACTAATCCTTTTGATCAGCAATTATATTACATTTTTGGATGTCCACTTTCATTATTATTTAGTGTATGCAAAGAATATGTATGTATCTAACAGGATTTTTTGGAAGACAGACTAAAGATCTGGTTTTCTTGCTTGGGCTTAAGGGAAATTTGTATCAGTTTCTTGGTACACCTTTGTGATGTTTTGATTAATGTACTGAATTTGTAATTAAAAAGGTATAATTGAGTTTCGATGAATATATTAAGGGCTGTCAGCAAGGGGGTTACTTTTTCAAAAATAAAACGCTATTTTAAATTTCAACAATATTATTCGAACAACTTTTACAAAACAAAACACTAACACAAGCAGACGAAGAGCTGAAACAAATCCTTTTCTTCACTGCCAGTTACAAAAAGACTATAGATCTATTGGAAGGATTACTATTCTGGATGTGAGCGCTTGTCAAAGTCATTAACAAACCCACCCTTGATTACCCATAATACACCACTGTCCGCAACCATACCTTTCTGCCAGGTGATGGCGGGGCGTGGGGCTCCGCTGGTCTCACAGTGGAGGATGACAGACATGCCGTCAATCACGGCACTGTCAGTTGGGCCCGCTGTGATGTTAGGGGCTATACCTGGTGGACGAAGAAACAGACAGACAGCAATAAGGGGAAGGGAAGGATTCTAGGCGTTGAGTCCTTCATATTCTAGCGTCAGATGAAGTTGTGGATACAAATTGTATTTATCTGCGTCCAGTATAAAAGCTATGAGGTAGTATTGCCAGAAGAAGCTGTTTAGATCAGCACAAAGACTCAAGGAAACAACTAGCAAGATAATGGTCCTTCAATTTAACGTCATCATGCTAACACTGGTTTGCAATTGTCCAAATTCTGGATACTTCTTCCAAACTACACACATACATATGAAAACGATATCCACAGGTTCATCTAACTCTGGGTGAGCAGATAAAAAGCCACGTTGTCAAATTCCTGAACTATCCTTTTAACTTTTAATGAATTCATCAGAGATGTTCCTGAAGCTCTCTGTCAGTCTGTCAGCTTTCGTTCTCAGGTTGACAACTTGCAGACCCTGACAGACACAAGTTTCTGCAGTCTTTCTTTTTCTCTTTCTGCCTAACTTTTTTTCTCTCGTTCCGTAGTTCTCTTTCTCTCGTACTTTCTTCCTCATACCTTCGGCCTGTGTCTAATTCTCTCTCAAAATAGGCAATAATTGCCTGAATCTGCGGGGTGACAGGTCTGTCAGTCAGTGAGAATGGGGGCAGGATGAGGAGGTGCGTGTGGGAGGAAAGGGAGACGTAGGAAAGATTGACATGTTGGGTTGACACTGGTGACAACCAGTCGGCATGCGAGTCAGGAGGAGCGGGGAGGGAGGGAGAGAAGGAGAGAAGGAAAGAGGGAGGGATCGAAGTGAGGGACATAGCCGATTGAGGACTTGATGTACTGGTGTCCAGATAGGTAGATTTGTAGGGAAGAAAGAGACAATAGATATATAGACAGAAAGATATACTGTACATAGACAGACACACAGATGCAGATAGATAAATGATAGATATTTTAGAGAGGGACGTACTAGTGACAGCCAGGTAGGTGTTGGTCTGTATCTCTCCAGCCAAGTTCCGGGCGAAGCATTGGAACATCCCCGTGTCGTCGGGCAGGAGGCCATTGATCTGTAGACTGCCCCCCACCAAGACCCTGTACCTGGGGGTCTTCACAGGGCTGATGGGAACCACGTCCTTGTACCACACGATGTCCGGCTGGGGCACACCTGCAGGATGAGGGGAGGGGCGGGACTTAGCGGGTCCTCTTTGAGCGAATTGAGCGATCGAGGAAGCAAGCGAATAATCGGGCAATTAGGCAATTTTTACAATCGCTCAGCTGCGTTTAAACATTGCCCTTTTCACAGCTTAAATGGCATTGAGTTAAACACGTCGGTTTAGGTCTGTCATGATTTCACTAACTATCCACCCCTCTGAAACACACACACACACACACACACACTCTTACCTCGTGCCTGGCATGGGATATCCACCACCTTCTCCATCTCTGCGCTGATGTGTGGCACAGGCTCCTTGACAAACTGGGGGTGATCTGGATCACACATTGGGACAGGAACAAAGTCACGTATGGGGCGGACTGGCCGGAGGGCAACTCCAGGAAAAATGCCAGATTGGCCGATCAAATCATCAACAAAAATGCCAGATTGGCCAATCAAATCATCAAGTGGCTTGTTGTTTGCACAAAATTATCACAGTTCTGCAATGACGGTCTCAGGGAAAACAAATGGCACACTGAATGAAAGCCTAAAAAACATAAATGGGTTAGATATGCCCGGGCCGGTTTCTGGTCCCAGTTCTCCCCTGCGGTCATAAAGTTCCCATGACAACACTGGGCATGTAGTACTTTTTTTGTGCACCCTAACTTTAGCCTTACCGTGAAGGATTTACAAACAGGCAGTCAGACAGGCAGGCAGAGACAGCGACGTCCTGAGAATAGCGCTCTCGTTGTAATAATCTATAATTTATCTCCCTGGTCCGGCAGCATGTCTTAACTGACGATAAGACTGTAGACATTCACAAAGACAGATATTCCCCCTTCTGGACCGCAAGGACAGATAGGACAGATACACACAAGTGGAGCGAAGCGTGCACGGTGGCGCCGTACCTAAAACGTGTAGGTAGGCCCCGGCGCTGACCGCCGGCACGCTGCCACTGCGGAGGGCCGCCTCACACTCGTAGTAACCGCTGTCGCTGACCGCCGGGAGGCTGATGGTCAGCCGGCGTCCGAAGTCACGTATCCCCGTACTGACCACGACCCCGTCCTTTCGCCAGGTTATGACCATCTTGACCAGAGGTCTAGAGGGGGATGGAGAGGGGCCGGCGGAAAGGAACAGAGAGAGAAAGAGAGAGATGGAATGTGACGGGGATAGGGTGGAAGGGATGGAGTGAGATGGAGAGGGAAAGAAAAAGAGAGGGATGACAAAGAAAAAGGGGGAAGGAATAGAAGGAAAGGGAGAGGACGCCACAGTGCGGAAAGAGGTGGGGGTTTGATGAAGAGAGGGAGAGAGACAAAGAGAGGGAGAATGAGACAGGGAGCGAGTGTGTGTGTGGTTTTTAATACTGATTCATATTCTGTTTCAGGGTTGTGAAGCATTGACAGAGTGCGGCAATACATTTTTCATACTGATCAAGCCTTTGAATTGGAGATAATAGTTTGGAATCGGAACAGAGACGAGGAGAAGAATGAGAAGAGAGCAAAGCCGGGCCGGGGGGAGGAGGACCGAGGAGGGAACTGCTCAATGGGAGCGATGGCCAGTTTTCTAAATCTCAAACAAAGGGCATTAGATGACTCTGAAATGGAAACGAGTTGGCGTGTTTGCGTCTGGGCGCGTGAGGCGCGCATCTCACCTAGCGTTGGCCACGCACTCCATGATGACCTCGTTGCGTCCGACGGTGACGCTGGTGTTTCTGGGAGGGATGATTATAGTGGGGGCGATGGGGTCCGCTGGCCCTCCGATGTCTACACACACACACACACACACACACACACACGCGCGCGCAGAGAAAGACAGACAGACGCATCAGATGGACGACGGGCCCCAGCGTCTCAGTCAGGCCCCCCTGACGCTATCACCAAGCAACAGAACACTGGAGTTCCACCGCCGTCGGTACACACGGGCAGCACCGCGGAACGACTCTGTTAGAAAGTGTCCCTATTTGTGTGTTAGCCGCTCAAGTGGGGGGGGGGACTCGAACACTGGCGATAAACTCCCCTTGCTAAGGTCTGTATATCCTGGCATACAAAGACATTGATCCACTCACCACCAACATACCTACACGTTTACGTGGGGTTTGCACGTGGTCCGAGCCACGTCCAGTTCCCTACGTTGGCCCAGTGACTCCCTCCTCGGCGAAAGTTGTGCGCTAACTATAGTAGGGAAGTAGGCTGCCGTTTCTAGGCCTCAGAGCCCTGCGCTTCCCAATGCACCGCGGTCCCTGGGACCTTAGCTCGCGCGAACCCGGTTGCTAGGAACCGTTATGCGGTTTAATTGAGACAAACACGCGCGGCGGTGATTAAATGCGGCGCCATCATTCAGCCGGGTTCCGTAGGGCCTGCCGACTCGTTGCCAGCCATCGATTCAAAGTGGCCTCAATCAGTGATCTCTCTCTCCTTCTCTTACTCTATTCTTTCTCATCAAATTTACCTCTGCCTCTGAGCGGCTCCGCGTGCACGTGTTTCGCGTGCGATCCTGGGGCGCCGTGTCATCGGCGGCAAGCTTCTGCCTTCGCCTCGGCGTCTTTTCATGAATCTGCTTTTGTTAGGGCCGATTAAACCGCGGAGCTAATTTAAAGGCTGATTAAATCAGCCAGTCGGCTGGAACAAGGCCTAAGCATGCGGGGGGACCACAGTGGGTGGGCCCGGCGAGGCGTGCAGCCGGGCAGGGTTCTACTGGACCGGCCCCTGAACACCCAGAGGGACAGAATCCTAAACCCTCCACCTGCGCCGGCCTCCGACTCGATCCGCAATCGGTCCACTGCGAGGCTTTCCAAAACCGTTTTCGATTTTTTTATCCTACAAGCCAAGAAATTCAAACATGTGGGGGGGGGGGGGGGGGGGTCAGACGAGAGGTTTTCGGGAAAAGGCCAGATTTAGACCAGCCAGGATATTATCAACCCCGGTCTGATAGACCAATGAACTGAAGCTTAGGCATTCCTTTGGTCGGATTACGTTACTCCTCCGTCGTGTCACTCATTAACAGGAGAACACGGATCCGGCAGGCCTCTGTTACGATAGGTCAGTTGACTGTAACGACAGGCGCCCACTAGAGGGCGCTGTGGCCGTGTGCATTTACACACTTGGACGCCTTCGGATCAATTGGCGCGTGCGTCTGAGAGAAAAGTCTTAGCCAGCGGACCGTTGCGACGACCTGTAGAGGGACATTGAAAACAACCTGCTGGTACAGTATGCTGATGAAGACAGTGAGCTACTGAATCCCGTGGTGAGTTCTCCCTCCACTCACTCTCCACGGTGAGTATTATCGGCTGGCTGGTCTTGTTCTCGCCATTCTTGTCGTTGACAGCCTGGGCGTAGTAGCGTCCAGCATCTGGGGCAACCGTGGACAGGATGACCAGGGTGCTGTCCAGCGCGATGGCTCTACTCACACACACGCAAACACACACACACACACACACACACACACGGGAGATTCTGTCAGTTGAAAATCAATGTCAAAACAAGAAATTCCTCTGACACCGTTTATACACACCAACCAGGGCCTCGCCAGTGAAGCACCGGTGACACACACACTCACAAACGCACACGCACACACGCACACGCACACGCACACACGCACACACACACACACACACATTGACAGCCAGGGTGTTAGGTGCCTGTTCTGCAGAGGTTAGCGCTGCAGCCGGCCTAATGCTAGTTTATAACAGTGTGAGGTCCTGAAAGACTGCCAGGGCTTTGGCAGTGTATTTTCTCAGTCGCCTGGTCCCCCTCCGGCCGCTCTGAGCATTGATATGCCAGGGAGTGCTGCAGCTAGGCAGGCAGGCGTGGTGCGGCCGGCTGCCTGTGTTGACATGGCGACAGCCCGGGCCCTTATTGCCCGGGAGTCTGTTTAATCCGTCCTGATCAGGCCTCTGTCTACTGACAGATACGCACAGTGTGCATGTGTGCGTGTGTGTTTGTTGGTCTGTGTGTAACACAAGCCTATGTGTGTCTGCGTGAGCGATCCTTGTTTTACTATAGATTTGGGGACCACAAGTCTCCAAACAGCCAGGAAATCCTGATAATTCAGTCACAAGGGTTGTATCTACTGTTAGGGGATGGGTTTAGTGTACAATTTACAATTGTGGTTAGTGCTTCACTTACGGTAAGTTTAGGTCAAATTTAGGCACCAAAGTAAGTTACTGAGGTTAAGATTAGGATGGATTAAGGAAAATAGGGAAACATATTCTCGGTCCCCACATAGATCTGAAGTTCATCACTATTGTTGTTTGCTCTCTGTGGTTTAAGGCCGGGTGTTTTGTGAAAGCACTTTGTGACAACTGCTGATGTAAAAATAAATTTGATTGAAATTTGATTGAGATCTACTAAGAAACTTGTGTGTGTGCAAATGTGCGAATGGATGTCTGTATTACTGGGTGTTTGCATTTGTTACTGTAAACAGACAATATATGATTAATTATTGTCCTCTATTTGATCTACAGTAACTATATGCTCATTAATCTCCCTTGGCAAGAGTCTATATAACACAGAGTCTGCCAGCAAGCATTTCTTTTTTCGTCAATGGTTATTTGGACAAATCAGGATTGGGCGAAGGCAGCGCTTTAACTGGAAGAGGTGGTTTTAGCCCCGTGTGTAAGTGTCCCTGGGAACAATAACATGTTATTTACATTTAACTGTTTAAGTTTCATTAATCACAAGCAGTGCTGTTAACAACCCAAGTGTGCCAATCTACTTTTGGTACAATATGAAAGAGATATTTTACGGACCATACAATCGTAACATGTGACACGTATGGGATGATCCAATCATCTGTTTTCTGTGTATCTTTAGCAAGTACTGTCTCTAACAACTAGTGAGGTCTGATAAAACAAACAAGTCAAATCTGTAGTCTGATAAAAGCCATCTGGACGATAGGGTAGGGATAATTAGTTTATTTGGGAACTGTTTATTTTGACAGTGCCAGATGTGTCTGTAGATGTATATTTCCTACTGATTATCAGAAACCCTTCCGCTAACTATAAACTTTAGTCAAGAAGTGAGTCTAATCACCTTTGCTGTCTACTTTAGCTTTGCTAATTTACAAAGCTAAAGTGTAAATTATTTGCAAGACAGCGGAAAACAATGTAGCCCTCATACCAGCATCAATCTTAAAATCAAATGTTGCTGTTTGTTTGAGGGATTATGTAGGACTAGCAAACTGTAATAATCATGTTCTATTCCTTATAGTGAGCAACACAGATAAGGCCCAGCTCCAGACACTACAACCAAATTGACCATCACAATATTACACACCTATGGAGTTGTGACGTCTCCACTTAGCATGCAAAATGGAAAGACAATTGCCTGAGAAAGAGGCGGCAGAGAAGGCAGCGATTAAAGTGTCCCAGGCTGTTGGCCTCATTCAGACGAGAAGGTTTGGCAACAAAGACCACATAAAAGCAAATCTTTTCATGCTTTATACGTATTTTCAGTTTCACTCTGTAGATAATATGTTCTGTCCTGATGTCATGCACAATGTGAGCATCTAATACAAAGACTGTCCTTCCTCTTTTACTACAATCAAATTTGCACCATAAAAAATAATACCGCTGTTACACGTTCAACACAATTGAAAAAAAACGCGAACAGACCATTTCTCTTTGAGGTAGTTACTTGTGTACGGATCCTCTTTTTAATGCGTTAGCCTGGGTAGGTTTGGTGTCACGGATAAATTGACTTATTTGCGAGTAATTTCTAGATCAGTCAACTCAGTTTATGATCAGTGTTGTGGACAGTTATGACATTACGTGTGTAAAAACAAGAAGCCAGAATCTGACAGCCAATTAAGGAGCTTTAATGATCTTTGTGTTCTGTGGGTTATAATTTGACTAGTAAAAAGTGTGCACACTTTCCAAGGAAAACATTTATAGCCGGAGTGTCAAACTCATTTCACAGATGACAAGGAGCAGAGGTAAGCAACGGAACTGGTTTCATATTAGGCTTAGATAACAGGTGAGGGGAGATACGAACTTATCGGCGACCTTCATGAATCAGAGGGAGGAATGAAAACCCAAAGACAGTTGGACCTCTGTGGAATGGATCTGAAACTTACAACGATAAGTTCTAATCCAGTCACCCAAAAGCTGCAGAACCTTACAAAATTAAAAAATTCAGCATTTATGTAAGAACCAAACAAACAAAAACTAGCCACGTATGTTTTTCAGAAGCTGTACATTATTTAACCCCGCTGGATATTTACGTCACGCAGCGTTGTTTTACTGGTGTTAGCCGTGCTTCATTCTGCCATGATTTATTGGTACTGTGAGCTATGTCACGAACTGCAGTTTAAAACCAGAATCATCTGACTTCTTACTGAATCTTTAAGCACGTTCAACACTGGACTTAGTACTATCTTGGGAACTGGTAACAATACCCCTGCCACAAGAAATGTACTGATTAAGGACACAGTCTACTGTAGCTAACGTTCTGTTCAGTGTTGCATTACACTTGAGGCAATTAGGCCACATTTGATGTGAAAAATAAAGTTAGATACAGCATCCAGATTGCCTATACAGTAAAATAATGTTTTTAGAAAAGCTGCACTATATTTCAATGGATCATTCAATTTGGGATTGGACCTCGCTAAATTGGAAATAGCATGTTAATTCCATGTTAATCCCAGGTCAGCGTTCGAAGCGGTGTTTCCAAGATGGGACACAAGCGTGACATATCAGAAGGGGATTGTGGTGTTTTAAACAGAATAATTCTGTAGGATATACCTCTGCCCACTGAAGTAATATCACTCAGCCAGCCAATTTCACTTCTGTGTTTCAGCAATTGCAGGTTAATCGATGTTATAAACACAATTGTAGGCCTGTGTGTGGAAAGATGCACTCCCTAAGGGGAAAGTAAAAAGAACTTAACCATGTTTGTTTAAGTACCATATTTAATTAAGTCGTTTTGCACCTGTTAGTCCACAATGATCTCTCCTAACTAAGTTACCTTTAGACATTTTCTTGGCTTCTGCTCAGGTGTTCTCTCTGAATCGTTGTAATGAACTGAATCAATTTTGAATGGCTTTATCAGTGACTGCTCTCCTTAAATGTGACCCGGCAATCCGGTTTCAGTGGCATGAATCTGAATGTACTACACAGGGAAAAATCAAATAGCAATGTTTTCACAAAATTGTCAAAATGACTACCGTGGGCTTGAAAAAAACTTGAAGAAAAAAAATCAGTTTTCAGAAACTTTTAGAAAGTTCTGTTACTGCCTTCAATAATAACTACAGTAGAAGATACCGTGGTGGTTTATTTAACAGGCTCTAGCAAGTCTCCACCTTCTCTATGCATTTCACTGTCACCAACGAACATTAATAACTGTAGCACAGACTCCCGGAGTACAGTCACCGAAA
The DNA here is from genome assembly GCA_016801105.1 of Esox niger. NCBI lineage: Eukaryota > Metazoa > Chordata > Actinopteri > Esociformes > Esocidae > Esox > Esox niger. The sequence goes on from JACXGJ010003016.1 coordinate 23,026, forward strand.
ACCTTGCCTGTCAGTGTCTCTCACTGTAACTGCCATTGCTGCCTCCACCCGTGGCTTCTGCATACACTAATACCTGCAGTACGAGTACCAAACTGTCGGTCTCCCTGTCAGCGTTTCTCAGTGTCATGGAATAGCCTCAGGGCTCCATTCAATCCGTATCAGGGAATTTCGGCATTACGTCGGAGTTTAAAGGTAACGTTCCCGTGTCGGATATATCGCATTCGCCGTGAGGCGGCGACCGTAGACTCAACCGAAAATGACCTTTTATGCTGTTCAAAATGGAACGTTTCAGCGGGTACAGATTGAACGGGGACCCAGCTTAATTGACTGCACACACTCCGGCGCCTGCTTGAGTCCGTGTGGAGTCGGAAACTAACAGAGTCCTGTACATGCTACTGTGCCGGTTGTCAGGGCCTCTGTCACTGTCAAGAACATGCAGTCGTTTCCGACGCCACAGGTTGCATTCACTGAAGGAGCATGAATGGACTCCGTCGGAGGTGCAACTAACAAGCTGCACTCTTTAAATTTGACTGACATGTCTAATGAGTCTGTCTGGTATCTACGACTGGGAGAAAAAAAACTCCACCCGCCTAGGATATGGAGATAAGATGACAAACCTATCTGATTTCACGGTGCTTGGAGATTTAACACAAAAAACAGGGCTTGCTTCCCCACTCCACTGTCCGGTTGGCAATCTCTTTAGACACCTCATCACTTATTCATTTCTCTCTGCACGCGGCAGACGTCCCAAATGGTGCCCTGTTCCCCATGTAGTGCACTCCTTTCGACCCCTCTATAGGCCAAAGTCAAAGGGAGCACGCTGTGTGGGGAGTAGGGTGTCGTTTTAAACGACCCCCTGCCAGTTTCACTTCAATTTCTCCACATGATGGTGGAGTATGTAGACAGCCCATCTTTACTGGTGGTCAGGGAGGGGGAACATCGGTCTTTGGAAATGTCTACACTATTATTGTCTGTTATGACATGCTGCTGGAACGGGAGATAAATTATAGATTATTACCACAACAGGCCGATTCACAAGACGTCACTGTCTGTGTCTGTCTGTCTGTCTTGCCTGCCTGTCAGTCTGTCTGTTCATCTGTCTGTCTGTCTGCTCCTCTGGTAGGATAAACTAATCGCGGGAGCTTTGCGAAACAGCCCTATGCACATGCACAAAAACACATGCATGCACACACAAACAAATGTGCATACACACAAACACGAATGCATGCATACACACAAACAAACAAACAAACATGCACACACATAGACACACAAACACACTCAGTGACATACTGTCAGTCAATGCAGGTCATAAATAAAGGCTTTTGGTCCATAAGGTCTAATTGTCTCCCCTGTTGCCGTCCCGCAATGACTCCATCAATATGACCTTTCAGTCAACCCCCCCACCACACACACACACACACACACACACACAAACACACACACACACACACACACACACACACACAGCCAGCCAGGGCGTAAAGTATGACAGGATGACACTGAGGCACATCAGTTATTCAGCTCAGCTAACGGACATAGGCTCATGTGTTCTACTCTATCCTAAAGCATCTTTACAGCAATCACCCAGTAGCGACTACCCAACAGCAACTACCTTAAAGCAATTACCCAACACCAACTAGCTCATAGCAACTACCCAGCCACAGCTATGCCATGGCAGCCACCGAATAGCAACTTCTCCAATGCATCTCTCATGGGAATATGGAATTGGGCCTCCCGGATGATGCAGTTCTATCACTGTCATAGGACCAAGGTTTAAGCCTTGACTGTGTCGTTAGAGAATGGAAACACAAACTTGTTGTTTTGCAGTGATTGTCAGCAGTAGTGTTTTGGCCCAGCCATGGACCAGCAATGCTCTGAGGTACCTCGGGCATCTGCATTGCCCAATGTGCATTCTGGGTAGGAAAACGGCATAAAGGCTTGACGCTGACACCTAGGAGGACGGCATGCCAAGATATCAAATCTCCCGAATCCAATACACTGCAAAAATATTTCTTATCAAGTATATTTTTCTTGTTTTCCGGATAAAATTCAAACTATCCTTAAATAATGTATTGCTTTTTAACAAGCAAATGTTTTATGAGATAACACTGCTTGGTTTTAGAAAATACACCTTGAATATCAAGTATTTTGTCTTGTTCCATTGGCAGATTTCAAATATCTCCTCAAATAAAGTTACATTTCCTATTTGCTGAAAGAAATGTTTTGCAATGTATAGGATACGCTGCGATGAGACAGGGCCAAAAATATGATATGACTAAACTGGGAAAGGGTGAGGAAAGGGAAAAAAATATATTGAAGGGATTTACTACTGTAGTATACTGTATAGATAGATATACACTGATGAACCAAAATATTCTGTTAGTCATCCTCGTGCCGCCAAAACAGTGCTGACCCACTGAGGTGCGGACTCTACAAGACCGCTGAAGGTGTCCTGTGGTATCTGGCACCAAGACATTAGCAGCAGATCCTTCACGTCCTGAAAGTTGCAAGTCGTATAAACATCTGTGGCCAGGGCAACACTTAGTTCAGAAATGGCTTGAGGAACAAAAGTTCAATGTGTGCAGTGTGGCCCACATTGTCGTTTCATTGATGCTCTGACCCGGTCGTCTGGCCATAACAATTTGGCCCTTGTCAAGTTGCTCAGGTCTTTACTCCTGCCCATATATCCTGCATCCAAGATATTGACTAAGAGAACTGATTGTTCAGTTACCATCTAATCTACCCAGATCTTTGCATGTTGATCTTTGCATTAATCGTAGCACCGGTGAGTGGTCATAAAGTTTTGGCTCACCTGTGTATAGGCACACATACGCTGAAACCTGGGCCAAAGGGGAATATTTCATAGGACACATAAACGCACACGCAGACAACAGACACACCTTTTTTTTAATTCAGCTAGACAAAGTTTCACTTACATGCGACTGCTGGCGGGTATCTTGCGTCCGTCCCGGAACCAGGTAATCTGTGGTCGAGGGAAGCTGTGGATGCGTGGAGCCTGGATCAGAGCCGCCTCTCCCTGGGAAACCGTCTGGGAACGCTCGCCCTCCACAAAACCACCCATGTCTGGCGGCGAGAACGGAGAGAGGGTGGTTAAATTGAGGAGGGTTGAGGAAAGAAAGGAAGAGACAGAGAGAAAGATTAGGGGGGAGAAGGTAAAACCAGAGATAGGTAGGAAATAACAACAATTAAAAGGCAGATTGAAAGAAAAGGGAGAGTATTTAATTAAAAACCTATATTTTAAGTTCTATTTAAGAACATGTCATGCTAAATAGGACAGTGAAAGAGCAGTGGGCTGGATTTGAACCATGTAGCATTACACGTGAACCAGAGGCAGGGGCTCAAGTGCCCTGGACCACAGTAAAATATCAAATCTCATGTCATAATCCGATCAAAGGTTATTGGAGTTTTAAAAACTTCAAAAGGGTCAAAATTAGGGTGACTAAATCGGTGAAGGCCAGGGGAGGAAAAAAGTGTTCAAAAATCATGGAAATTGCTTCCCAAGACACGGGAGAGACAGATGAAAAGGAAGTTGGAAGAGTGACATCCGGACAGAGATCGAGGGAGAGTTAGGAAAGAGATTTTGAAAAATGGGAGAGAAAGACGAAGAGAGAGTGTCCTTAATGACACCCTACAGGCCATGGGGAAACGCAATTCGCGGGAGACCAGGGCACCATTTGGGACACGTACAGAGAGCACAGTAATTCCCGGTTCCACTGGAAAGAAAGCTTTCTTCACATTCTGTAATTGCCTGAGTCATTCAACCAATATACACAAAACCATTTTTAATACAATGGCCTTTCCGTGACCTGTCTCATTTCACAGGCAACCACACGCTAACGCGCACGCGAACTCGCAAAGCTACTCACATGCGACCTGCACTTCAGTGCTCCTCTGCATAATGGCTCCCACTCTGTTCCTGACGATGCATCTGTAGAATCCAGCATGGGATCGGTCCAGGGACGGGATCAGGTACCTAATGGACACACACACACACACACACACACATGCGACAGCTATTTGTCATGCTCGCCACTGTGAAGGACACACCAGGCTCTGTCGTCGGTGGACGGAATGTAGTGGCCCGACTAAGTACTTGGACATGCAGGGGCTAACTGCTAATGTCACTTACCAGTTGGCTGTCCTTTCCCCCGTCGTCTGTCTTGCTCTCTCCTTGCCCTCTTTGTGCTCTGTCTCTGTCACTCTTTTTCTCCCTCTCTTTTCTCCCTTCTCCCTCGGTCCCCCCCTCCCTCCCCATCTTGTTCTCTCTTTCTCCCTCTCCCGTTCTGCCCCCTCACAGCCTTCTACCTGTGAATAAATGGCAGCTAAATGTGTTTGGGGGAAATGAACCAGACTTCTCCACCAGTCAAAAGGCTAATCCTTCAAAATGATAGAGGTCTATATTGGCTTTGAGGTGGGTAGCTAATGGAAATACGCAAGCAGTGCCAAGGGTCATTCGCACCACGAGTAGTGATAGAGTCCACCCTGTTGATTGACAGGACTCGCTAAGGAGCCATTGTTAGACCCGCGGACCCTCAGGAGCGGCTCCAGATTAACACGGTGGCAGAGTCCCAAAATGGCACCCTATACCATTTCGAGTGCACAACTTCAGACCAGGGTCGGTAGTGTAGTGCGCCACTGAGGACACACAGACTTCTTGTAATGTAGGTTATTCGCTCCGTAACTCCTAGCTCTGCAGACAGAGGGTCATTCATGTTAAATGATGTGTACGAGTTAAATCCTCTGAGATTAGACTGGCCGACAGGCTGGGGCTCAGTCACTTCATTGGCTTAAAACGAGACTATAGTGTCCATAAGTTGACCATTACACTTACAGTAGATCCATTTGGACTGAATGCATCTGTAGGGTCGACATGAGATTTCATTTAATGCATAATGTGTCGCTCTCACGTGGCAAGTTCTCTCAATGGGCTACTTTTATTTAACAATTTCTGAGAATGTGCCAAATCTTAACTTGATTACTCAGCAACACCGCTCCTGTCATTTGTGACCTAAGATGTCAATCACACTGCATCCCCAAGAAAAGTGACTTGGGCAAGGGTATGGAGAGTAAAAACGACGTGATTGGATCACAGCCCAAAATGGGGATGCCCCCCCCCTGCATGTTTTAGATCTCTCTCTGCCCAAACATACCTGATGAAGGACTTGATAATGAGCTGATCATTTGAAGCACGTGTGACAGAGCAAAGAGAGTTCCAAAACATGCAGGGCAGGGTGCCTCCAGGAGCATGATTGAGGAACCATGGTCTATGACATTAGCCAGCTTACATTAACCCCAGCTGAAAGCTAGCTATTACAGTGTTGTTAGCTAAGCCAGCAACTCAGTCTTAGGTACTGTATTCCCTTTAAATATAAGGGAAATGTTCTCTACAATTTGGCAATGTTGTTATCGGATGCCGGCAAATTCTAAATTATTGTTAACAGATGTTATGTCAAAACATAAAAAAGCTGGATTATTCCACTGTGAACAAAACTGACCGGTAAACATAGGGGTGTCAGTTCAGTTGAAAATTTGATTTATATAATGACAATGAAAACCCTATTTTGAGGAATACAACATCACCTGGTTGAGGTAAACAACACCCTGAGTTTTTGATGGAAGTGTTCTGGAGTAGGTTTCCACTTGCAATGCATCTTTTGTTGTGTTCATTTTTTAATTTGGACAATGCTAATAACGCTAATTCCAGGTTGGGACAGCGATCAATAATATTTTGTTGTGACAAATGACTCCATGGGACTTTAAGAACAACCCAGGGTGTTACTTCACCCAAATATCAATCTAGGACAAACTATCCCTTTAAATCTCAAATGACAGCTTCCCAATCTGCCTCAAGTTGTTAACATTGCTGGGGGATGAGGTGAGTCTTCCTTTCTATGTAAAGCACATATGGTGTCTAGAAAAGCGCAAACATAATTGGATATTATAACTACAATATAAACCTTGCAATTGTAGCAGTTTAACAGAAGACTATTACGAGTTAATTATGCATGGTAGAACAAATACTAAGTGATGAAGTGTGTATGATTCTTTTGCATTTGCAGGTCCATTTTATCCTGAAGTCTACTAGTTAATAGTCTACTTTTCTTTAGCTCTATTATGGCCGAGATTTCAAACAAATAAACTTCCAGCCAGAGATACATTCTGTAATCAACACTTGGCTACTTCTTTTTTACAGTTGGAGCCATAGTATCAGATTATTGTTATTGCAAATTATTACTCCCAAATGCTGTAACCTGAGACCATTCACAGAAAGCCTCCTGAAAGTTCATACAACCCAACCAAAATCTTTCTAAGGACAAGTAGAAAATCATCCAAGGGAACCATTTAAGTTCCTCAAAAATGTTTACTAGTTCGGCTTTTCTGATGCTGCACATTCTACTAGCTTTTTCAGCTAACCAACACTAAAGAGCATGACAGACAGCCAGCTCTGTCAATTAGTCGACACTTGAGAATGGGCAGTAGAGCTGGGCAATTCAGTCAGCAGCAACTCGAGGACAGGACAGAAAGCCAGCTCATTCAGTTCAACTTTAGGACAGGACAGAGACACCATGTAATCTAGCTGGCTCACTCAGACTGCTTTCTGTGAGCAGCGAGGACAGACACACAAAGCTATTTCAGAGCGACCGCGCTGAGATAAATGCCAGTTGGAGCTAGTCACTAGCGGAGTGAGAAAGAGAGAATAGAGAACGATAATAAAGTAAAAGGAAGACGAATTCCAGTGAATTCCATTAGCACCAGCTTGGAATGCGCAGGCAGTAATGCAAACACTCTTCTTAAAGTTCACGGTCAGCAAAATACTCTAATTGTTGGTGGAAGTGAAAGAGAGGAACGGGAGAGAAAAGAAAGCAACTACCCACCCACCGCGCTGCCTGCTTGGCAAGTGAAAAACGACGACAACATCCCAAATTACGTTGTTTACTATTTAGTGCACTTCCCATGAGGTTGTGGTGAAAAAAGTGTACATTCTTGCGAATAGCGTGCCTTTTACCATAGATGAGCAACTCAATAACAATTCTGGCCAAATGACAAGCAATTTGTTTTGCATTCTCAATGTTGTATATGTGACAATACGGCAGTCTGCAGCCCCGATAAACCAGGAAGAAAGATGTATCTCTATGAAGTAAACTAAATTAAAAAGCAACCGTGAAACAAAAAAATTATAATTTGTAATAAAAATTAACACGTATTTCATTTCATGTACTAGACTACTGTTGATGGAAGCAGAGACAAAAATTGTAAAAGTATCCAAATCTTAATTCGTGAGATCCAAACTAAAATCTGGTATTTGTTCATTAAAATGACACCTGACCTGAGACTGAATAAAGACATGTAAAATGTTTTATTTTAAATCAAAATACATTTGAAAGTAATATCTCCAGAAAGATTTAGAGCCACATAAATAAATAGAAATTTGCTTGAAACGAATAAATAGGAAGCAAGTATTAATTCCATCTAAACGGCTCTAAGATTGTGTGTGTAGAACAGTCATTATACAACATGAATTACCAGAAGGATGTTTAGAGGATATTACTTAACCCGGGTGGTTATCCAACTATCACTGTGGTATTATTTTGTTCTACTTTACTGTATCTTTCTAAATGCTCCTAGTGTCATGTTCACATGTCTGTTCACAACAGTCTTGTTCTTGCAATGAAGAAAAATACCCTGGTTATTTCAATGATACATTTTTACTCAAACCAGCCGTCACAGATTCCGCCCACAGGCTGAATGTTTGACGCCTTTTAGTAAGAACGTGAACAAGGAGATGAGCATCCTATAGCCTCATCTGGGCCTCACCTGTATTCCAGCGAGAAGCGTGTGAGCTCAGTGCCGTTGAATAACCACTTAAACTCCAGGGGCCAGCTACCCTCCGCCATGCAGGTGAGAACCAGCCTGTTACGCTCCAGGTGAACCTGGGTCTGAACTGGCTCCATCTTAAAGTAAGGGGGGACATCATCTAGGGCAGGGAAGAAAGACAGAGAGAAATGGAGACATAATTCATACAATTGTGCTTCTGAATTCTAATAAAACTAGTGATTCCAGGTCATTTGGGATTAAATAACAGTGGTCACTGGAGTTCTTTCAAAGCACTGACATTTCTGTTTACCAAGCATTGACATTTCTGGGTAAAATGTTTTGCCTCCAACAGGGCTATATCTAATTTCTGGGCCTCGGATCTTCCAAACAAAAACAAAACCATATAGGACTGTAGTTGGAATTGTCCGTTGTACAGAAGATACAGTGGTGCTTGAAAGTATGTGAGTTTTCTATAGTTCTCCATTAATATCATAAAAATATAATTTATAAAAATCAGACCTAAAAGTAGAGAAAGTGAACCCAATTAAACAAATGAAACAACATTATACATGGCCATTTCTTAATTGAGGAAAATAATCCAATACCACATATCTGTGAGTGGCAACTGTGAATCTCTAGGATAAGCAGTTGATTTGAAGGCGAAATTAGAGTAAGGTGTTTCAATCAATGGGACGACAATCGGGTTTGAGGGGGCACCCTGTTTAACGTAAAGAACAGGGATCTATCAAAGTCTGGTCTTCACAACACCTTTGTGGAAGTGTATCACAAACAAAGGGGATTTCTGAAGATCTCAGAAAGAGTTGTTGATGTTCATCTGGCTGGAACATTTTTCAAAACCATCTCTAAAGAGTTTGGACTCCACCAATCCAGAGTCAGACAGATTGTCAGACAGATTGTGTACCAACAGAGGACATTGATTATCAGGGCTGGTTGACCAACAGTATTCGCAAGGTCACATAGGAACCCAGGGTAACTTCTAAGTAAATAAAAGCCTCTCTCACAAAAGCTAATATCAATGTGCATGAGTCCAAAGGACAGGGAACAATTGTGTGCATGGCAGGGTTGCAAGGAGATACTCACTCCTCGCCAATAAGAACATAGATGCCTGTCTGCAATTTGCCCAAGATAATGTGGACAAGCCAGAAGGCTATAGGGAAAATGTTTTGTGGACAGATGAGACCAAAATATAACTTTTTGGTTTAAATGAGAAGTGTTATGTTTGGTGAAAGGAAGAATAAGATCCTTATTCCACCTATGAAACAAGGTGGTGGTAGTATCACGTTTCGGGCCTGTTTTGCTACATCTGTGCAGTGACGGCTTGTCATCATTGTTGGAACAATGAATTCTGAATTATATCAGCAAATTCTAAAGGAAAATGCCCAGACACCTGTCCATTAATTGAATATCAAGAGGACACCATTCACACAAGTTGTTCTACCAAATAATGGATAAAGAAGAATAACTTTAACGTTTTGGAATGGCCAAGTCAAAGTCCTGACCGTAATTCAGTCAAAATGTGGTGGAAGGACCCGAAGAGAGCAGTTCATACAAGGAAACCCTGAAACATCTACGAGTTGAAGCTGTTCTGTACGGAAGAATGAGCTGAAATTCCTCCAAGCCGATGATCAACAGCTGCTGGAAACATTTGGTCGCAGTTATTTCTGCACAAGGGCATTACACCAGATACTGAACGCAGGTTTCCATACTTCTAAAACTATTCTGCTGTGCAATGGTAAAATTCCAAAATTCGTTATTGCCATTTCTGGAACATTTAAAATTTGCTTTATAATGTAGACAAATTTCTGTGTCCACAAGATATTTTGTTGTTTTTTTGAGAAAATAGTGTTTGTTTTTGCCGTGACTTCCAAAAGCCCTACAGGCTGAATCCCAGATCAGTTACGGTTCTTTGTCTTTGTTTCGCTGCACTCAGGAACGCTTTGAGAATACCTTATTAATTTGAGTTAATAAGGTATTCTGCTTTAGTATTGCTGTGCATCAGTGAAGTAAAGTTACGTTGTTATGCCCATGTATTAATATTAGATTAGGCTACAACATAAATAGGTTTATGGATGGATAAACAGTTTAGTTGTTTTATTAATTAGTTGTTACCAAACTTAGGCTAACTACTTGACAAACAAACCAAACTTCTCCCATACGCAATTAGAATGCAAACAAAGCATTGGAAACAAATAATAACTAGATGGCTTGCCAGCTGGACGTAATCGTAAATCATACGCAAAACATGCTATTTTCGTGTCATGCAGGCTAGTCAGTGCCAGCATGAAACAATGCGAGTGGGTTAGGGCTCGCATAGACACACCTAAGTAGCCAAATCACACGCACATGTGCTGAACTGTTACAATTCACTATTAAATAGATCGTCCATGCTTTTCTTGTAACCTGCAACAGGAGTTGTGAGCATTTCTCGCTGGCATTCGATACATTAAATCCATAACGTACTAAAGTATCCCACTCTGGCATTCATCCAATTCAATCCATAACACGAGTGTGTAGTATCCTTTACTATTCGTGGCGTTAGTAAACACTGCACTCAATAAAAACTTAGCAAAACGTGATCCCACATGCAAAACTATTTTGTTTGATCAATGTCATCTCTGTTTATGTTTGCCATGTCAAAAAAACTATACAAATGTTATCATTAGAATGATTTAATGTAGTGTGTGCGTAGCCAAATCAGCGATCCAATGGAAGTTAATGCCTTTTGCCTTGACATGACTCTTTATTATTTTGCTAACAATGCGCAAAGTACATTAACTTCCGAATAAGGGTCAAAGGTCAAGTTTAAGCTCAAGATTTGTATGTAGATAAATAACATCGTTAAAAATCTAAGAATTGACACATTTCCAATATTCTACCTACAATTCATTGCCTGAACAAGAAAGCAACTTAAAATAATTTCCTCAGTTCTAAACTCTGGCGAGGTCTTTAGCCTGTGTAGGGCAGTATTGTCCTTGATGAATAAATGACCAAGAATAATATTGTTGTCTCATTTGTTTAATTGCTTTCTTTTTACTGTGTGAAAATTGGATGATGCTTTAGGTCATATTTTTGCAGAAATTTAGAAAATTCTGAAGGGTTCACAAAATTTGGAGCACTGCTCTATATTGACCATGGAAAAGATGTTGCATATACTGCGTTGATTACAAGACTACGTTGCCAAATCAAACACATTCTCAAACTTCACTGGCTCCGTTTACATTTTCATATTTAAGATGGCTGCTGTGATTTTAGTTTCTCTGCTGGTTTGTGTGATGGTCATCTCTGAATACGACCCCCCCCCCTCTCTCCATTCAACCCTCTCCATTGTTTCGGATTTTTGCCTACTGCCTTACTCGACGCTCACTGCACCAATGGGGCTCAGAACACACCAGTGTTTTTCGCACCCGCGAAACGATCTGCCACATCTGTGGGCTCGACCCATTCACATTCATTTGGTTTGACAAAGGTGAAATGATTGACTGGGAGTTACTGAGTGAATGGAGGAATAGGAGGTGTGGGGGAGTGTGACTCTGGCACGGTGGTTAGGTAGCACATGTTCAAGGCCCAGTTCTAATAGACTGCTGGAGAGTTTTCTGCTAGGTACCATGCAATGGGGGACCAATTTCACTAGTCAGAGTCTGAAGTCTCCAGCAGAGAAATATCAACACTCTGCAAAGAAAGGAAAAGAAATGTGCGCGAGAGAAAATAGACGGAGCAAAAGAAACACTTTGCAAGCAAGAATGAGAGTGAGAAAAAGAGAGAACGCACAGAGCAGTTGCTGCACTTTAACGCGAGAGAAAGCGAAAGAAAAAGCAAAATACTTTACTGAGAGCCGGAGAGCTAGAGGAAGAGAAAAAAGAGAAACAGAATAAAACGGAGAACAAGAAGGCTTAAACATTTCTCCATGACGTTCCCCCGGACTACCCTTAAAGCAGTGTGACAGGATGAGCTACGATCTATAGAAGGCTTCATTTATCTTCATGGGTACCACCAATAACTTCAAATGATACAGCTACACACGCACGCACACACGCGCTCACAGGCACATAAATGTATGCTTGCACGCGTATTTGTGTCTGTCTGGGTTCCTGCCTAAGTGTGTGTGAATTGCTGGGAGTCTGCTTGTGAGATGGCTTCGGTCCTGGCCTTTAGTGAGGCAGGCCGCTGAAGAGCCAGAGACAAAGTGTTTTCATTTGAGCCGATCAGTAACTCCTGATCACATTTATTGATCTGTCTGAGTTTTAGACCAGAGGCGACAGGGGGACGCGCCTGTATCTGCGTGTGTGCGTGCGTTTCTGCGTGGGTGCGTGTGTGCGTGCGTGTCTGCGTGCGTCCGTGTGTGCGTGCGTGTCGGCGTGTGTGCGTGCGTGTGTGCGTGCGTGTCTGCATTTGGAGGGCTGGCTTATTAAAATCTGCATTGATACACGTGGCCTTGGACGTCGTCTGACTACTGGGCCCTACAGCCTGGCTGATTTTCTAATGGGTTGCGCCACATTGCTAAATGGAAGTAATCTGCTGATCCTGCTGTAGTGTGTGTGTGTGTGTGTGTGTGTGTGTGTGACAACGGGTGTTGCCTGTCTCTTAACAGGCTTGTATAAGCCTTCACTGGGGTGATTTAGAGGGGATGAGAGAGGAGCTAATAACACACACACACACACACACACACAGTCGCACAAACTCACAGGCACAAACTCACTCACACACCACCCAGAAGAACACTAAAGCTACAATAGCATTAAAGTCACCAGTGAGTGTTACTAAAAAAAGTAACAGACATCTTCCTCTCCAACACACTCTCAGCACTCTTACCCTGACATCCGCCCTGCCCTCCACACACACACACACACACACACACACACACACAATCACAACCCAGACACACTAAAGCAGCTTCTGACGGTTACTTCCAGTTGCAATTTGGTGCAACCAACCATTAGCAAGAGAAAAGATGAGGAGAAAAGAGTAGAGAGGAGAGGGAGGGGAGAGAAGAGGAGGGTAGAGGGGAAGGGGAAATACCAGATCCAAGTTGTGTCTATAACCCTAGTATTTACCAGTATGAGAAGCATTGACATAACTAATACAGCTTCTAACTCAAATGACCACAACATCCTGCAAATAACAATATGGATTCACATATACATCCAGGCATATATTCACATACATACCTGAATCTTTGGCACAAATTCTGTCAGATGTGGGCCCATACAGTTAATCTTAGTAAGACATAGAGAATCAAGGTCCAAATGCCAAGACCCAGAACATATATTCTACCTAAACAACCGCGCTCAACAGCCAACTAAGGCCCCCCCCCTCCTTAAACATCAACACCACAAGTCATTTCGACAAGGCTTTGAATGAACTGAGAGACAGGGCCAGAAAGGGGCTTTTACTTAGTCGAAAAATAACAACGTAACATCCCTATTAGAATCTGTCTAAAAAATGTTGACCAGTCATAGAACTCATTGCTCTCTAAGTACAGTATATACAGTAAGGTGTGGGGTCCACTTATAAACCCATACTTGACAAAATGGGACTAAAACCCAGTTGGGGTTCTACTGTACATGCAGAGCAGAATTAGATCTACGGATGTTAAGACCCGTTACATTTCACACAGAACTAAAGGATTGCTGGAGTCTCAAATGTTCCATAACAAAGCCCTCATTAAGCAGAGATGAACTTAGACAAAAGCCTCCTAAGCCAGCACATTTTGGAGATCAGTTCACAAACACAAACAGACCCTACAGAGCCAGAGGAAAACAACTGGAAATAATCAACCCAAAAAATAGATGCTTCTAGAATACCAGATCACTTGACTGATCTGCATCTATTTAGAAAGCTTCAACTGTATGTACACACTCTGTGTTTATGGCTTTGGTATCGAACGGCTGTCATAACCAAGCCTGGCTCTCCAGAAAATAGACAGGCAGTTGTGCAAATCTTTCAAAAAACAGGTGGAAACTGAGCTGCACTTTCTAACCTCTTACGAAATGTATGACCACATTAGCGACACAGATTCTCTTTAGATTAAACAGCCCCATGACTATTAAAACAAATCAAACATGGATCGATGTGAAATAACTGCAGCAAGATTTGTGACAGTTGCCATGACCCAAAAAAATGGCACTGAGTGGAAGAGAGTATAGAGAGCTCTCACAGGTCAACACACACAGATCACCATATACATCCAGGTTGGAAGGGCCTCACTCAATGTCATACTTAGCAGTTCTGCAAATATCGTCGGACATTACCAACAGCTTAACTGCTATAGTATTAACGTTATCTTGCCAGAAGAGGACAGAAAAATGACTACTACAAAAAAGTTGAATTGCAGCTATTACTCGATGCTTTGTCCAGGCCGCTGACATGGGAGGAATTTAAACTCACCAACGGAGTGATTTATCTGGTAACTGACATGGTGCTTTCCCTGTCGAACAAGCGCTGTTGCTGTTGGTGGTAGAACTGTTTCTACGGTTCATAAGGTTTTCCACAGCACTCGTCCAGAGCAACACAGGTAATGGCTGACAGGTCACCTCCATATTATAGACAGAATACTAGAATCACCTGCCTTTGCTAGAGAGAATACGAGAATCACCTCGCTATGATAGACAGAATACTAGAATCACCTCCCATTAATAGACAGAATATTGGAATCATCTCCCTATGATAGACAGAATATTGGAATTACCTCCCTATGATAGACAGAATATTGGAGTCATCTCCCTATGATAGACAGAATACTCGAATAACCTCCTTATTATTGACAGAATAATATATTGAGAAAGAGCAGGGGGACAGAGCGGAGTCTGTTCCGTATGACCCTTTGACCCTTAAGTCCATAGGTCAGGTTAATGGGTCAGGGCCATAGGCCCCTGCAGGGAGAAGACAGCCTCCTTCTGTCCTGAAACACCGATACCAGAACGCCCTGTGTATTCTAATGAGTGCTCCTCCGGGAGACCCTCTCCTCACATTCTTCTTCTGGGGCTTTGATGTACATTCGGGTGGTAGGGTCAAACAAAGTTAATATCCTATGGAGAAATCTCTGTGTGTGTGTGTGTGTGTGTGTGTGTGTGTGTGTGTGTGTGTGAGAGAGAGAGAGAGGGAGAGAGAGAGGGAGTATGTACGAAGAAGTCTGAAGGAGAGGTTTTGTAGGAAAGCACTCAGGTGAGGGTTTTTCCTCTGTATTCAACCTTAATGAGGTGGAACTCAGCTGCCAATCAGACCTGCTGCTGTGGAACGACGCAGAGATACGGGTTAACACCCGATGGCCAACCAGGTGTCCCGTTACAGAACTGACTGCTGTTAAAGATCAGTTGAACCGCATTGTGTTGCAATTATCACATTTGAAATTCACATTCCCAGTTAGTGAAAGCTTTACCGCAGTTTCAAAAGAGCAATCGTTTTTTTTTTGGAAGGGATGTAAAGCGCACCGAGAGAAGTGAGAGAAAAAGTGAGAGAGAGAGTGGGTAGTATTCTACAATGGAGGTCGGCTAAACCACTCTGAGCTATTTTCTTAAAGCCCTGCTCCAGCTAATTAGGATTCCTGTATTTTCTTGGGGAAAAAAGAATGCTTAAATAACAAACACTGAGTGATGAAGTTGAATAAAGAAGCAAATCCTCCACAGATCTCCAGCACAGTAGGGGGCAGCAGGGCTATGTGTTTGTTATCCCGGATACAACTCATTATGAAATAACCTATGTCACAGCAAGGAGAAAATCATTTCAGGAGCAGTTAAGAACATTTTATTTCCCACACAGAAAAACACACACACTTGACCCAAATGGCGATATTCAGACTTGAGTCATTGTGCTGGCAAATTATGTCTTATATAAGCAAAAAAGATATCAGTCAAAATGACTAATGTGAACCTAATAAAAGAAGGCTTTGAAAAAAAATCTAAGATTGTTTATGTACTACTTGGAACCAATAAGTAATACATAGGGCATTCAAGATTCAAAATTGATTCTTTTAATATATTACAAAAGCATATTCTGTCCAAAAAATAACAGAGCTGCTATTATTGACGATTTACAGGTAAATAATGTCTGTTTGCTCGTTGCTGATCTACCCCTGCCCCAAAATAAAGCAGAATTTGTCTCCGTAATGTCTCAGGTTATACAGCATCCATATATGATCCTGACCACTGACATACAAACCCAATCGCAAAACCCTGTTCCGAATATTTTCCATATGAGCGCGTGTCAGAACATGTGCTGTTAATCTGCCCAGGTTGGACGAGGTCTGTCAGGATCTGGTACCACGGGATGTCAAGGTGGTGTGGGTAGGGGTCCCATTGGGAAGGAAAGATGGCAGCGGGCCCCATAAACGAGAAGGGATGGAGAGAGCTGGAAAAGGTAAATGAAAGAATGGATTTATAGAGGGATTGGTATATAGGGAGAAGTAGCAGGGCGACTGCAGAAAGTGTTTGAGAAAGACAAGGAGAGAGAGAAGTGTCGCGGGGCACTGTGGTGGAATCCGCTCCAGATGGAGAGCCTGAGGGAGGTCCTTCTGGACCGGAGATTCCCACCTCTCCCGGTCTCGCAGCATTTCACATTTCCATTTTAGTCATTTAGCTGACACTCTTATCGAAAAACATACCGGTCTGCCAGAACCTGGGCCAGGCTAGAACTAGACCGAGGGGACCGGGAGACGACCGTCTGGAAGCCAACCAAGAATTTTCATACCCGCACTGATGGAGAAGCTCCTCCCTGATCTGCCAATCCGATCCCCAAACACTCCCCTGCCAGCTCGGACTGACTGGATTTCAGGCTGGGTCCCGAGCCGGGGATAAAAGCATATTATTATTACCTGACAGCTGAAGTGGAATGGTGAGTGGCGACCATCCAACCTCCCCCAACCCCACGCCTTAAAACCATCGGCACTGGCCCACACTGTGTTCACTCACTGTTAATGGCTCCGTGACAAAAGGACACCTGAACAGAAACACTTACACACAGGCATGCTAGTTTCTCTGTCCTTGTGGGGACTAGAAAACCAGAAATCTGTGTTCCCCAAGACCAAAATCTAATCCTCACCCTTAACTTAACTTTAACCTAACCCTAATCTTTAGCGCAATAACCCAACCATGCCTAAACCTAACCCTAACGTTTAAAGCCTAAACCTTTAGGTAACTTCACATTATCCCAAAATATAAAACAAGCTAAACCTAACTCCTCCCTATGTCTCGAATTGACTTTTCCGTGTGGGGACCTGCAAAAAAACTTTCTGGGGACCAATTTGTCAATTCCAACTCTCACTTAATGGGGACTTCTGGATCTCACATTAGACATGGAGATTCACATTCAGTTAGTGTTTGGTTACACAGTTGGATTTAGTTTTTTTATCCCTATGAAGAACTGACCTACTAAAATGTAAAGGATTATTAACTAGAGAGCCACCGACTACTAGCCTTGCAAAGGGGAGCAAAAAGACAACATTACATGGTAGCCTGACTAGTGATTGTCTCCGCAGGCGGAGAGGAGACGATGACTGACTGCAATGAAATAACAAAGCCATCAAATGAAAACAAGTATTAAACTTGGAATAGCTTTATTAGTGGTAAAGTGTAAAGTGAGTAAATGATAGTTAAGTGACAGGCACTGATATAACGGGTAAAACCAACCCCACAAATAATTTACAGTCATCATTTCAGTAATGAGAAAAAAAAAACATGTTTAGCCGAACTGAACCGTGACTACAAAAACAGCCCAGGCAAGGCCAGGAGGGTGCACGCGCAAACGCCCGCACACACCCACGCACACATACACACACACACTCACACACACCCACAGCGCCAGACTGCAGGCTCCATAAAACACAAACCTCATTGTGTTTCCCAATGCACCAGGCTGGCATGCAATCACAAGGAAAGTACTCCGCTGCTCCGCAGCTTCCGCTGAGCATTTGTCATGTGTTTTATTTCACCCGGTGACTTTTCTCTTTTCTTCACCTCACTCCCCAGAGCCGCTGGCCCAGTCCCGACCGAGCCGATCGACGTACGCTCACCGCCTAACCCGTTCGGCTGGCAGTGCCTGGTTCGGTCCTCCGCGTGGAAACCAGAGTTTCCGAACAATGCCCCGGGCCTGGGTTTGAGTCGGAACGGGAGTGGGGGAGGGAGGTCGGGTGGAAGGGCCGGACAATGGCACCCCTGCGTTCGTGTCAGAGACGCACGGCGAGAGCCAGGAAACGCGGAGGCCGCTGTAAACCGGAGCAATCAACTTCTAAAAACACCCCAAATACATATTACCCCGGTAGTGCTGTATTGTCCCCCTCCCCGTCCCCCTCCCTCCGAACTCCCTGCCTCCAAACTCCCTCCCTCCGAACTCCCTGCCTCCAAACTCCCTGCCTCCAAACTCCCTGCCTCCAAACTCCCTCCCTCCGAACTCCCTGCCTCCAAACTCCCTCCCTCCGAACTCCCTGCCTCCAAACTCCCTCCCTCCAAACTCCCTGCCTCCAAACTCCCTCCCTCCGAACTCCCTGCCTCCAAACTGAATGCCTTTCCTCCCTTCCTCCCACCCGTTCACTCACCATGTCTTGGCGGCTGCGCCACAGTGTTCTGGAGTGTCACCCGGAGAGATTTACGCCCCGGCTAATGGCTCTTTAACATGCATGGTGGGTCATGGCTAGCTCTTCATAAAGGGGTTATGAACCAGTCACGGACCTGACCTTGGCCCGGTAATGGAGGGGGTGAGGGAGAGGGGTGAAAGAAGGGACGCCGCTAGTAAAAGCTTTTCTCCGAGACGGTCGCGTTCACCTCTCCACCTCTCTCTCTACACACCATTTGTTCAGGTGTGTGCGTGTGTTGCTATCGCAAGCTCTCGCACGCACACACCAAACACACACACACAAACACCCACACACACACACTCCCACTGAAGGTCATCCTGATCTGTCACTCTGTCACTGCGCCGCTGTCGCCGTGACAACAGGCACCCTGCCGATTTACACTCCATCAACCAGCGGGTGAGACGTGAGCAAGCGGGCAGAGGGGAGGATGGGAGAGAGGAAAGAGAAGACAGGAATACTGCACTGTGCGGCGGACGACAGAGAGGGGGATATGAGAGAAGGGGAGGAGTGTCCGCTGTCAAGATGCGAGGTGAAGGACCCTGTCATAACCCGGGACCAACAACAAGGCCAGGAAATGAGAGGCGGGGGGTGTTTGGCTCTTCAGCCAGGTGTAGGAATCCTGGTCAAGGCATACCTATCATGCTAGCGGCCACACATGGGGTGTCGCAAATTAGCCCTCAACCGCTTGCGGTTGGACTCGAGTAGCCAGTCCTCCTCGTCCACAACGGCCAATCCTTGTAGTAGGACGTAGCGTGGGAGTTCTGTCACGGATGTCTCTCTGGGATTGCATTGCGTGTTTGTGGGAATTGCCGAGTATTTCCTAGTTGAGCAAGCAGATCAATAGGAAGCTGAAGGAAGGACACATGTCTATATCTTGAACTCTCCGGAACGTGCCAGGAGTTGCCATGACAAGGAAAGGCGATAAACGCGAATTGAGCATCACAAAATAAGCGGGTTGAAAATAATGATCTAATACATTTTATTACAAAAACGATAGCAAGGATATAGCTTCCCCGAGATTCAAAAAGCTACCCTCCACCATTTTCCCCTCTGTACTTATTGAAAGTGATGGTCCCATGTCCCAGGATCTGCAATCTGTGTGAGCAAAATCTCACGACTGGGCTAGAAATCTAAATCCCCCTTACATGAATGAATGGCCTTTAAATCATGTAACAGTGGCCTGAATGGGACACGGAGAAGCTCAATTTAAAGTTATCTGTCTGTTGCTGCACTAGCCTAGCTGCTTTGATGGGCTATGGAAGAGGTTGAATGGTTTCGCTGTTGACGCAGTAAAGCTTAGGTGCTTTGATGGGCTACGTGCTTTGATGGGCTACGTGCTTTGATGGGCTACGTGCTTTGATGGGCTACGGAAAACATTGAATGGTAACCGCATTGGTGATCATCATGGACTTTAGTGCTTTATAAAAGTATACAGATCAAGGTTTCTACATAATTTCTTTTTTTAAAGAGATAGCTGGTTTTATGGTCAAAACTGACCTGGATAAGCTAAGCTAAGACCTAAATCTGAAAAGAGTGCCGCTGTAAGCGTCACGGTCGGAACGGTTGAAAGATACTGTACGAACGAGGAGAAATGCATAGAGCCAAATGGAATTAAAAGTTTATCCAGTCTAATAAAGTCTTTTTTTCCATTTTGTTCATGATTGTTAGTCTTTGATGTTGTTGAATCCTTCCTCAGGTTATATTGGTGATGAAACACTTTAGCATCACAGCTCATGCGTACGCACACGCATCCACACGCGGTTGAGTTTGTCAGAGATTAGGTTGCCACGAGGTTAATTGGTGTGTAATTGCAGTGATTAATTGTAGTGTAATGCAGCACGTCGTCGTTGTTGTGACCCCCCCGTCACCCCCCCCGGAGATGCGGACAGCGGATGACGCAACTCCAACAAAATTAGAGACTGCATCTAACCGACTCATGTGTGTGCATGTCACGGCGTATGTGTGTGTTTGCGTGTGTGTGTGTGAGTGGGTGTGTGTGGGTGTGTGTACAATTGTGTGTCCTTCGAGCCAACAAATGGGAGATTTAATTAGGAGTGAGGAGACAGACACACAAACACACACACTCCAGATTTGATTGGGAGCGTGCTAGGGAGACTGAATAGAATTGTGAGGGCCAGGCAAGTCAGCCACACTGAATTATCAGGCAGGCAGGCAGTCAATAACCTACGCCACAGCGCAACACACTATAGCTTTCTGTTTGGGGGTAATTCGGACTACAAAAACTCTACAGCTTTCTGTTTGGGGGTAATTCAGACTACAAAAACACTATAGCTTCCTGTCTGGGAGTAATTCAGACTACAAAAACACTATAGCTTCCTCTCTGGGAGTAATTCAGACTTCAAAAACACTATAGCTTCCTGTTTGGGACTAATTCAGATTACAAAACCACTATAGCTTTCTGTTTGGGAGTAATTCAGACTACAAAAACACTATAGCTTTCTGTTTGGGAGTAATTCAGACTACAAAAACACTATAGCTTCCTGTTTGGGACTAATTCATACTACAAAACCACTATAGCTTTCTGTTTGGGAGTAATTCGAATAACAAAAACAGTTTAGATCCCTGTTTGGGAGTCTCCCCAAACACAGCATTTTGCCCTTCTTACATATTAGCAGGTTTGGTTTATACTGGCTAAAGAGCATATTCAGGCTTGCTTGTGTCAAGTCATGTTGATGTAAATGTTTTTTCCAGAGGCAAACTGTATAGACAAGGAGCGATTGTGAGACTCTTGAATATCTACAGATATAGAAAATGTTGGCCGGTGTCAGAATATCAACAAAATATCCATGCTAAATGATCCAGCAAAATGAAAAGAAATGTGATAACTTGGAAAGCTTAATGATTAATGCCATCAGGATGTACCCTGTATTCCAGTACTTACCGGTATGTACCGCTAACTAGCTACTTTACCATTATTGTCAAACAAATGTGAACTATTTGAATCTAGATGAATGTTTTAAAACGTAACTGCTGTCATCTGCTTAAGCATTTGATCCAGTGCTCTCCCTTAATGCACACATCCCTGCCTCAGGTAGAATGAATGCATACATTTTCTGTCTCTCAAAGATGGGGGAAGTGTGGCAGCTTTTCAAAGATATACTGTACACATGTACGCACACACAGAGGAATGGGACAACGGTGTCATCTGGTTTTGATAGATACCTCACCAACCCTACATCTCACTCTGTCAGTTATGTCGAAGTTTTGTATAAAAGTTTTGTGAATACCTATTGGGTGTCTGTCATTTCTAACATGGAAATATAAACTGATGAGCCAGAACATTATGACCAATCACAAGTGAAGCGAATACCGTTGATCATATCCTAACGAGGGTACACGGCAATGTCTGGTTGGATTTGAAGCGACCATTCAGCTCTCGTTGTCAACCCATTGGATGCAGGAAAATGGGCAGGGGTAAAGACCCGAGCGACTTTGACAAGGGCTAAATTGATATGACCAGACGACTTGGTCAGAGCATCTCTTGTGGGTGCTCCCGATCAACAGTGGTCAGTACATGCCGACAGGAGAGACAAACCGGCGACAGGGTGTTCGGCAAACAAGGCTCATTGATGAGCAAAGGCAGGAAGGCTATCCTCTCCGGTCCGAACCGACAGGAATTCTACAGTGACACAACGCAGAAGATTTGAATGATGGTTATGGGAGGAATGTGCAGCCCCATACAGGGCGTTACACCCTGCTGCGTGTAGCCACGGACCAGAGAGTGCCGATGATGACCCCTGTCCACCATCCAAAGTGCCCACAATGGGCGCACCTTGTGGCAGTGGAAGATGGATGCCTGGTCCGATGAGTCCCGTTTTCATTTACATAATGTGGGGGGCCGTGTATGTGTGCGCCGTATAGCTGGAGAAATGACGGCACCAGGATGCACTGTGGGAAGATGACAAGCCGGTGGAGGGAGTGTGATGCTCTGGGCAATACGCTGCTGGGAAACCATGGATGTCAATTTGACAAGTGCAACCTACCCAAACATCATTGAAGACCAGGGACACTCCTTCATGGCAGTGGTATTCTCAAATGGCAGTGGCCTCATTCAGCAGGATAATGCGCCTTGCCACATTGCACATATTGTTCAGGAATGCTTAGAGGAACACGATGAAGAGTTCAAGGTGTTGCACTGGGCTTCAAATTCCCCATTTGTCAATCCGATTGAGCATGTGATGGATCAACAAGTCCGATCCATGGAGGCCCCACCTCGCAACTTCCAGGACTTAAAAGATCTACTGCGAATATCTTGGTGCCAGATACCACAGGACACCTTCAGAGGTCTAGTGGAGTCCAATGCTTTGACAGGTCAGGGCTGTTTTGGCTGCAAAAGGAGAACCTACACAAAATTAGGCAAGTGGTCATAATGTTCTGAATCATCCATGTATGTGCACCTAGGATTACCCAATGGAACCATTAAATAACACATAACACATCTGGAGTGTTCAATTGACTTATTAGTACATTCAGATTTACTTAGTATGCGTTTACAATTTGTAACAATTTACCATTATCAGACGTTGATCCTACTATTTTCAGATCAGATTGATCACATTGTCATTTTTTATGCCTCCTATTAAGGAGTCATTGACACTATAAAACAACTGCAGCTTCCTGTTTGGGAGGAATAAACACACAAAAACACACACTCTAGATTTGATTGGGAGCGTGCTAGGAAGACTGAATAGAATTGTCGGGGCCAGGTGAGTCAGTCACACTGAATTTTCAGGCAGGCAGGCGGTCAATAACATACTGAATTGGGAGTAATTCAGACTACAAAAGCACTATAGCTTCCTGTTTGGGAGTAATTTAGACTACAAAAGCACTATAGCTTCCTGTTTGGGAGTAATTCAGACTACAAAAACAGTATAGCTTCCTGTTTGGGATTAATTCAGATTACAAAAACACTATAGCTTCCTGTTTGGGAGTAATTCAGACTACAAAAACAGTATAGCGTCCTGTATGGGAGTAATTCAGATTACAAAGCACTATAGCTTCCTGTTTGGGAGTAATTCAGAATACAACAACACTATAGCTTTCTGTTTGGGGGTAATTCAGATTACAAAAACACTACAGCTTCCCGTTTGGGAGGAATTGAGACTACAGAAGAACTATAGCTTCCTGTTTGGGAGGAATTGAGACTCCAGAAGAACTATAGCTTCCTGTTTGGGAGGAATTGAGACTACATCAACACTATAGCTTCTTGTTTTGGAGTCACTGACACTACAAAAATGTAAGAGACTGGCTCCTTTTTGGAATTCTACTCGGCACGTGTGTCTCAATGTTGCTCTCCATCTTTTTCGGTCTCTCACTTTCTCCATCTCTCTGTCATTCTCTTTCGTTCTCCATCTGTCTGTCATTCTGTCTCTCTTTTTCCATTTCCTTAGCCTTGTTTTCTTTCAGCATGTTTCCTAGTCGTCTCTGAGTCTTTCTTTTCACACCTTACTTCTCTATACCCGTCTTTCTCTCTATTTATCCTCTCTCCAGCTTGTTCTGTCTGCCTCTGACGTTCTCTCCTTGTCCTGCTGTCTGCCTTCCTTTCTCTATGTGTCGTCCCTGTCTCCTATCCTTCCAGTGCCTGCCCGTTTCTATGGCTGTCCTGTCTCGCTCTCTGACACTTCTTTCCCTATGCCGCTTGATCTTGATCTCTCCCCTTACCCCTTCACCGTCTGTCTGTCTCTTTGTCTTTCTGTTTGTCCGTCTGTCGCCCTCTCTCCTTGACCTCCATTATCCCGTCATTCTCTCTCTCCGTTTCCCTCAACCCACCTCTCTCTCTCGTTTTCATTCTCTCTCATGCCCTCTCTCTTCTCTCTCTTTTATTTCATCACGTACCCTCTATCATTTGCTGCCTGTATTCTCCCTCCCTCGCTCCGACTCTCTATCTCCAGACCGGTGTCAGGGGATATTTAGTTCTACCTAGGGACATGGTGTGCGATATCCAGGATCTTAATTAGCCGGCACGGGGAAGGAAGGAGCGTAGCACGGGGCTTGGAAGGGAACGGAGTACGAGCCCGCCCCGTCGACTTCAAGCCCGCCATCAATTAACGCGTCCACTGCACTCGTCTGCTACGCCGTCGTCCACCAGGGACGACAGCCTACCTACCCAGGCCTCGTCCACTGTTTAGCATGTTGAGTGCTAGGGTCAATACAATTTTAGCCTCCCGCACGTTCCGCACACACACACACAAGCGCGGTATTTGTCCCCTGCGTCTAGTGTGAATATCTACATATAGAGGCCCTGTCCAGTATTCAGTATGCAGCGCGGCGTCGAACAAACGGAGATGCGTGTTGTGGACTTCAGGGGCTTCAGGTTTAACATTCAGAGAGGTCTAGGGTTGCGAGATCAAAACGGTGTTCGCCGATAAAGTTAGACGTAGGAACATCAGAGAGGGGGAGAGATAAAGCGTCAGGGAGGGAGAGGGAGAGATAAAAAAAGATAAAAAGTTCAGGAGGGAGAAAGAGAGCGATAGATAAAATTGGGGGAGTGAGAAAGAGATACAAAGTGACAGAGGGACAGGAAGATAAAAAGGGAGGGAAGGAAGGGGACATCACAGCCTTATCTCAGGCCTGTCAGAACTGAGTGGAAGACAGACATGCCAATGGATGGACAGAGAGACAAAGATAGTGCTTTTTCCAGGCTGAATTATAGCTGGTAAAACTTCATTTGAATAGTCCAGATGGACTCCCCAAATAAAGTGCTCCCTCTATCTGTATATCACACATTCCCTCCCCTCCCTCCTCCCTCACCCTCCTTTACGCAGGGGAAACAGCGGGAACAAGGGAGAGAGAGGACAAGGCGAATGGAGATGGGAGAAAAGCGAGACGGATTAAGACATAAAAAGAGCCAATACGGTGCAAACCGCAAATGTCACCAACCAACAGCCGACGAAGTAAAACAACACTGACTAAAACAAACAAAACAACGAACTGAAATGAAGAAAAAACGTCCCCGGAAAAGCCAAAGCGAAGCATTAGGAAGAGGCGACGAGAGGAAGAGTCGCGTGAAAGTGGAGGCGGGCATCGCTTTCCCGGGGCCTGAGAAGAGGCGAGCGGAGCCGAGGGAGGCGGCAGGCAGGATACAGGCGCGTTTAAAAAGTAGGGCAGAGACTAATGGAGTGAAAATAAGCAACAAACTAACGCGTGCTGCGGCGTAGCCATGAATTCCTCAGGGCTGTAGGTTATTAGTGTTAATTCTGTGCCTTGTGCCATCTGCCACAGATTGTTTACACTGGCACACAGTAATGAGAGCCTAATTAATCCACAGACAGCGCGGGTGTTTGTGTGTTTACGCGTGTGCGCGTGAGGCGGTCCGTGTTGTCATAAACGCATATTGAGATGTGGATCTGATGAGCGGCAGGCTGACTGGACGACGATCATCGGGCCCCCGTGCCGGCGGAAGGAAATATCATCTCCTGCCTGGCTGATTGGACAACGTTCGCGACAGGCGGTACAAAGGCTGCGTTGGATCCAACCGCTGCCCAATTCTCTTTGAAGCGTTTCGTGTTGTCGTATCGCTTGACGTGATGGAGTCTTGTGCCCTGATCAAACAGGAGTGTTTTGGTACAAAACGGCAATGCTTTCTTTACCCAGGTGGAATGCGATGTACTATATAGGGAACAGAGTGCCCTTCTGGATGTTGACATGAATGCTTAGCTTAACAGATCTGCAGATCAAGCCACACTAAATCATTTTTCCAGCCAAAAACGTCACAACCACGAGTTATTTTGTTCTTTTTTTCTCCGCGATGAGCCTGGATCTGACTCCCTTCTCTATATAACAGTATCAAGGCTGAAAATGTCATGTCCCCTCTCTCTCGCGGCCCATCCATCTAAATCCCTGCATTCTGGCGATAGCACAAGGCCACTAGCTAATAGTTTCTCCGCCGTGGAAGGTATATAGGCCGGCCGGCTGGCAATTTGGCCGGGAGCATTGTGTCGGGAGACCGGCCGCCGTATGCCCGCCGTTGTAATGCATGCTGGGGAATTCGACCGCACGCTCGGCTGGTAATTGTGATCTCTATCGGAGTGGCAGAGTGCAGACTAGCGTGGCACTAAAGCACGTGGCGCGAAAAGTACATAATTTAAATCCCAAATAAATGGACATCAGTCACTGCAGATTTGAACGCAGTGGGGGTTCTTGATGTGGGGGTGCTAAAGTACAGGAAGTGCTTTCTCCACAAAGCCGGACAGCCCGGAAGGTCCGAGATGGACCGGTGCCTTCCGAAGGCTGCCTTGCCCTTGACTCTGGCCTGCATCCTGGAGGCCTCGCCTTGCTCACGCGGTTGACTGATACCGCCAAATATTAGGACAGCCAATAGCCGTTTGAGGAGCTTGTCTGAAGAAGCATGTCCCCGTGTGACAGAGGAATGGGCAACCCCCCCGTCCGGAATCGTCCCCTGCCTCCGCCCTCCATCAACGTCCTGATCGAACTGGCTTCCTCCAATGGCGGAACGCGTGTCAAAGCCTGTCCGTGAGACCCTGGTCGGCAACTGTGTCCGGCGAAGCTCACATGTGAACATCAGCCGTTTAAAACTTGGGCATTGGACCATTACCTTTGACACGGTGTATGAGATGCAGAACGGATCGTCCACGACACACACACACACACACACACACACACACACACCAAGCAGCCCAAAATCCTCTCCAATCCTCTGACGGAGATTAAATATGTCATTTGAATCTCTGGTGAGAAATACCTCAGCAAAGCAGATGGTTATTAATATCTATGGATGTGGGGCATTAGATGTGTATTAAAGCACATTACTTACTGTGCTGGAGTGCTTATAATCAAACACTATTTAAATGCTTTGGGCTGTTTTAAAAGCACCCAGCTAGGCAGGCAAGCACCACACACACACACACACACACACACACACACACAAACCCAAGGAATATACACCCACGGTACCTACGCCCACACACACACCAATTGATGCACACTCACTTTTTCTCTCCCTCTTGCGCCCTTTATGTCTCTCACAATCTCCTCACTATCATG
The DNA here is from genome assembly GCA_016801105.1 of Esox niger. Lineage (NCBI taxonomy): Eukaryota > Metazoa > Chordata > Actinopteri > Esociformes > Esocidae > Esox > Esox niger. The sequence continues at coordinate 50,474 of JACXGJ010003016.1, forward strand.
CCATTGTAGCTGATGCAAATATGTTCTTTCTCCTGTTTTTTACCGCCATTCGTAATGATGAAGATTATCAAGGGATTACAATGATCATGTTGCAAATGAATAATAAACAGCTAGCTGGTATTTACTGATGGTTTAGATGTAAAACGTCCTGAGGTTTAAAATGAACCGACAGTGCATTGATCTCACCAGGGAACACGGAGCAGATCTCATTTGGGGCCATAGAGCTGCTCTGACCAGGGACCATAGAGCTGCTCTGACCAGCGACCATAAAGCTGATCTGACCAGGGACCATGGAGCTGATCTGACCAGGGACCATAGAGTGATCTGACCAGGGACCATTGAGCTGCTCTGACCAGAACTATAGAGCTGATCTGACCTGGGACCATAGAGATGCTCTGACCAGGGACTATAGAGCTGATCTGACCAGGGACTATGGAGCTGCTCTGACCAGGGACGATAAAGCTGATCTGACCAGGGACCATAGAGCTGCTCTGACCAGAACTATAGAGTGATCTGACCAGGGACCATATGGCTGATCTGACCAGGGACCATGGAGCTGATCTGACCAGGGACCATAGAGTGATCTGACCAGGGACCATTGAGCTGCTCTGACTAGAACTATAGAGCTGATCTGACCTGGGACCATAGAGCTGCTCTGACCAGGGACCATAGAGATGCTCTGACCAGGGACATAAAGCTGATCTGACCAGGGACAATAGAGCTGATCTGACCAGGGACCATAGAGATGCTCTGACCAGGAACCGTAGAGTGATCTGACCAGGGACCATAGAGCTGCTCTGACCAGGGACCATAGAGCTGATCTGACCAGGGACCATAGAGCTGCTCTGACCAGGGACCATAGAGCTGCTCTGACCAGGGACCATAGACCTGCTCTGACCAGGGACCATAGAGTTGCTCTGACCAGGGACCATAGACCTGCTCTGACCAGGGACCATAGACCTGCTCTGACCAGGGATCATAGACCTGCTCTGACCAGGGACCATAGAGCTGCTCTGACCAGGGACCATAGGATAGAGCTGCAGTCAAAAGTGATGCACCACACTGGGAATAGCATAGAGAAATAGGATGCCATTTGGGCTGCAAACACAGAGTTGGATTTCAGCGTTGGTCATGCCATGGAAAAATACAAAATGTTAAAATGTCTGCTCTCTCCTTCTTCCGTTCCTCTATATCTTTCTATCTCTCTTTCTCTTCCCTCCCTGCTCTCTCTCTCTCTCCGTCCTGCTCTCCCTCTCTATCCCATCTGGCAAGCTGTCAGCCTGTCATTACTAATATTCATTTCCAAGAGTGGGAAATGTATCAGACCTTTATGATGCAGATCACGGGCCATAACTGTCACTGTGTGCTGTGTGGAAAGCCACATTAAACCTTCAGATGACGGGACATAGCGGGTGTGTGCCGTGCATAGGTGTGTGTTTGTGTGTGTGCATATACTGCGTGTGTATATATAAATATATATATATATATAGTGCATTTGTGTTAAGCGTGCGTGCGTGTGTGTATATCAAGGACCACATTAAGTCTTCGTTTCAACCAGCCTAGCACAGCCCAGCACTCTTCAACGCTCCTTCTCAACATCATTACGCCATATTGACACTGATTGTTAGTGGGTATTTGGGTATTATTATCACTCACACACACACACACACAGACACACACACACACACACACACACACACACACACACACTGATTGTTAGTGGGTATTTGCAATGCATGACGTGATCTGTGATCAGAGGCAGAAACAGTGGCTCGACTACAGCAGAGTTCTGTGAGAGCCTGGGAGCCTTAGCGACTTGGGCAGAGTTGAGAAAATGACTGCTATAAATTAGTACATTCAGAACGATACACGGGGTGTCAAGAGCAGCGCGACGCCACGGTGAAAACGTTTCAATAACAGCCTCCCTGGCAAAACCTGTTTCATGAATACATTATCAGGGAAAGAGCGCTGGCCTCTTCAGCTAAATTTATGTAATTTCTTTAAATAACCTCCAGGATACACCTGACATTGTGAGAGGAGAGGAATAACGTAAAAGTGCTATGCCCATGTAATTATTTTCTCTCTTTTTTCATCCACCCAAAGAGCTCTTGCATATTTATAAGCTTGTGTTGGAAAATAGCAGCTAGCTAACCTTGATTCAGCTTTTCACAAATTCATCCCTGATCTGCGCCGTCTGAGCTTGCCGGGATATCCATTCCAGTTGTCTTGCATTGAGTTTGTGGGAAGACGGGAGACAGGTAGAGAGAGAGAGAGAGATACAGAGAAAAAAAGAGAGACAACGAAAGGAAGAGAGATGGTTTCAGGCTTGAATCTAAGATGGGACAGCCAGGGCATTTTTCCCCGTAGCAAGGTCCTTCCCCCTCTTTACAATCCACCCAGATGGATGAAATAAAATGCAACACACATCATTATACTAATGCAGGTGTGTGTGTGTGTGTGTATGTATGTGTTTGTTTGCAGAGATGAATGACAATGCGCTGAGTAAATCCTCTCTGCCTGGTTTGTCTTATGTATATGAGAATGCAGGGAGATGCATCTGGGAGCTTAGTGACAGATTCATGATGACTATTGATTTGCGTCAGAGTTGTTGCTTCAATGGGAGGCGGTGGCCTATTGTTTCGATTTGCAACTGAGCATGTGTGTGTGTGTGTGTGTGTGTGTGTGTGTGTGTGTGTGTGTGTGTGTGTGTGGGTGGGTGTTTGTGTGCGTGAATGTGTGAGTGAGAGGAAGAGAAATAGAGGGTGTGTAAAGTGTGGCGCCATCTCAATCTAAATTTATGCATGTGTGTATGTATGTGTGAACGTAGTGGCCCATTGTTTGAATATATGTGTGTGTGAGGCAAAGACCTGGTGTTTGAACTTAGAGAATCTGTGGAAACAGTGAACCAACCACCCTTCGCTGAGTCCCCAGAACATGGAAACATCCAGCTTTCAAGCATAGTCATCTTCAATCTAACTGCTGTTTCTCCCTGAGAACTGGACGTTTGATCTCCGCTTAGCCGCTTTTTTAAGCGAGCAACATTAGCTAAGTGAACCAGAGATTACAGGAATCCCCGTCACAGAGAGTCTTTATCTTTGGAGATTTAAAGGTGAATGAAAGAGACACAGAAAGGGACATAGAGGAAGAGAGGAAGAGAGAGAGAGAGAGAGAGACAGAAAAGGTCTGGGGAACAGCCAATATTCCAGATATGATGTTATTACGACACTAATTTGCCTAAGTGACAGTGCAAATCTCATGATAATATATTTCTGATAGAATTTGTTTCAGTGATTTTAATTATGTCGCCAGTGGAGGGAAAAGAGAAAAGTACTACGTTGAAAAAAACGAGTTGGCTCCCAATTCAAAAAGAAGATGGTGAACAAGCTACGAAGGAAAATACTGTCATTTTAGTGCAGCTACAGATGACTAAGAAGAAATAGATCTTTTTAAACATGGTCAAAACAGTATGATGCGAGACATTTACTATGATTAGGACAGTTTGGTGAGTCACAGGTCCCTCTGAGCTCATTGAGTCCCTAGTGAACACAAGTCAAAAATAAAATCTGTGTCTGAGAGACAGAGATTCCTTTGTGCATTCGATAACTCATCTGTCTGACTCAACGGCTGTTAATTGAGGGAGAAGATATGAAGTGAAATCATGTCAGAATGAGGAAGAACACTGTGGGGTTGAATGTGTTTGTGTGTGTGTTTGTGTGTGAGACAGAGAGAGACATCCACACCTTTATTGTGAAGGGATGGTTGCAGATTCTACAAAGAAAGTACAGCCTCTGGTACCCCACAAACCACAAAGCATTTCGGATTTGAATTGTGCCGGTATCTTAACCCGATAGCCGGTCGGTTTGGGGGGAGGCCGGTGGGAGGAGTTTGTTTTGGAATTGGTCCGCTCGTCTGACCGCTACATTGTTCAGGGTTTTGCTCACTTGCTACTGGAACGCCAGCCCCAGGTGTGAAGCCTGATCGGCGTCTGGCGTCGGCGCTGGAGTTCATAAGCTTAGGCCACACCAAGACACGGCCTTCAGCATCAGACATATGCGAAACAAAAGCAAAGAGCATAGCTAGAGAGTGGCTCCATGACAGAGGCAGACCTTCCGTGTGAAAAAGAAGGTGCTATCTGTATCCGAACGTCGATGCGCTTGACGACTAAAGTCATCCTCCAATCCTATTTTGGGACGTAAATTCAATTTGTGGATTCAAACGAGGTGCTTGTTTGTCGATGAGATTTGGGGCAAGTTAATCAGGAAACAGAACAGCTTCCATCTACACCCACTCTGATGTCTGAAGAGGACAGTGAAATCAAATCAACATATGAAAGGCAGCGCAGCTTCGCATCTCTCATCACTGGTGCCCCATCTTGAGTGGCTTGACTCTCATCAACATGCGTGTGTGTCGGTGTGCTCCGTGGTGACCCCGCCCTCACCTCACCCTCTCTTAACCCCCTGCCATCATCGGCGCTCTTCCCGTCAATACCAGTACGGTTCTAATGATCCCGGTGATCCCGACAGTCGGAGGATTTCGCCCAAAACTCCCGCTCGAGTCGATCGATGTGCCTCCGAGTGGCCACGGAACCTCTGAATGATGGACAAGGTCCTATGCATCACAATGCATTAACCCAGTCCTCTTTAAATCTCCATCCCAGCTATTATATCAACTTGAAGACCTCTACGTTACTTGTGTATCATTTATGTAACGTTCATGCATACATACATGTCTATAAGGGATTTGCATTGATGTGTGATTTCTCCCTGAGAGTGAAATTGAAAGTATACTGGCCAACATAAAAATATCAGTTTTATACGCCAGTTGGTGCATCGGGGTATAAATCCTTGTCTGGCAGAACAGCTGTGTCATGTGTTTGAATCCTGGTGGTGGTCTACTGACATTGCCAATGGTTCCTGACCGGTGGGGGCTGGCAGTTTCAGACACAGGGCTGCCTTTCCATGTGGCGCTCTAGCGACTCCTTGTGGTGGGTCTGGTCCACTGGAGCTCATTTGCGGAGCACTGCGTTCTCCTCGGGCATGCGTAGACTACCCTACACCTGCTGTGGAGTGGCTTTCACCGGAAATCATGAAATTGGGACGGGGGGATTAAAACATTTATAATCAGACCTGTAGGTAAGAAAGAAGGGATGGAAAGGAAGAGACAAGGAGAGGGGGGAGGTGTAGAATGGATGGAGGGATGGAGAGGAAGAGGGGTGGATAGAGGGAAGTGTAGAACAGATGGATGATGGAGAGGTATTGCTGAGCGCTAGTTGGAATCCGGGTTCTCCCCCCACTCTGTAACGGCTGAACGTTAGGGGGGCCCACAGCAGTGGATTAAAATGTAATGAAGGCTTTTAGACTGATACAGCGGGGTGCACACACACACACACACACACACAAACACACACATCTTCAATTCCCAACGTTGCCCACTATGCTCTACTTAACCTGGGACTAGCTCTTTGGAAATAGCCTTTTGTGTTTTTTCCGAAACAACAGAAGTTTGTGTGTGTGTGTGTGTGTGTTTGTGTATTTGGCATTCAGTGGTGCGTGGGCCTGGTCTTGTCTCATTTCCCTGTGATCTTAAAGCACTGCTCCCAGCTTCAGATGTAATTCCAACATGCCTGGTTTGTTGTCGTGCTACTGGCTGCTGTTGGCGACATACCTTGTGGATGCTGGCTTCTTAACCTAACAGCAACGGCAGCTGTTAGGTCAAATCGACCTTGAACAAGAAAGAAGTGAGGCGTACAGACGTCGAATCTTCATTTCTTCAACCTGACAGAGAGGAACTTTCCAGCAAAGCAGTTATGTAGGTTGTTCTGGTCAATAAAGGCTTCAGAAGTTTGCCATTTCCACTTCAGACTTGATTTTCCTTTTAAGAGAAATTAACTCCCATTACGATATTCTCCAAATTCTGTCTGTCAAAGCTCAGCATAGGTCCTTACCTCATATTCAGCTCTTCTTCACTCGGGTACCGGCCATTTAACCTCATTTTCACCTCTTCTTCACTCAGACCGGCCATTTAATCTCATATTCAGCTCTTCTTCACTCCGGTGCCATTTAATCTCATATTCAGCTCTTCACACTCAGACCGGCCATTTAATCTCATATTCAGCTCTTCTTCACTCCGGTGCCTTTTAATCTCATATTCAGCTCTTCACTCCGGTACCGGCCATTTAACCTCATATTCAGCTCTTCTTCACTCCGGTACCGGCCATTTAACCTCATATTCAGCTCTTCTTCACTCCGGTGCCATTTAACCTCATATTCAGCTCTTCTTCACTCCGGTGCCATTTAATCTCATATTCAGCTCTTCACACTGGTACCGGCCATTTAATCTCATATTCAGCTCTTCTTCACTCCGGTGCCATTTAATCTCATATTCAGCTCTTCTTCACTCCGGTACCGGCCATTTAATCTCATATTCAGCTCTTCACTCCGTTCCCTGCCATTTAACCTCATATTCAGCTCTTCACTCCGGTGCCATTTAATCTCATATTCAGCTCTTCACTCCGGTACCGGCCATTTAATCTCAACTCTTCGACAGACACCTGGGCGTCTGGCACAAATGCCACACTGATCCCTACTTTGTGCACTAGATCTGACCACTCTGCACACACTGAACTATATTTTCCAGACACTTTAGGGCAGGCAAACCGCAGCTCTTCAAATCGCTTGCCTTCTCCGCCCCCCCACTCCCAACCTGGCCGGGAGGGACACCCAGGTTGCGTCGTGAGCTGTCTAAGGCCAAGCGCTGGACACCTATAGCTCACAGCTAAATTGCTTGAAAAGACTCTGTGCTTCAACGATGTGAAAATCAATCTATCCTCCCCTCACAGCTTCCCCTTTATCCGCACTGATCGAGGAAAACGACGGATGAGAACAACACGCTGCAAGCTCGTCACTGAGAGACCGTTCTTTCACCTGAGTACAATGAAGAAAAAGAGGATGGATTTCTGAGGGTATTCCTCATGACAGCTTGTCATGAAGAGAAATCGCTGGAAAAAAAATCTGATTTCCTGTGACGCTTCTATACATAAATGCATTTTTTTTATTCCAGAGTAGGTGGAAAGGTGTCAGGTTGTCATTGTAAACATAATCAGCATACCTGGTAGAATAAATGTGAAATATAATAAATAATGATCACACAAAATTATAAATTAACAGAGATGTGACTTGCGTTCATCCGCTGTTCCCCCCATATAACTCAGTGCAACATTGCCATCCACGTTTTCGTTGCTTTATGTTATGTAAATTTGTTTCCCAGGATGCCTAGCAGTATATGACCAGAATCCGACAGGTGTCTGGAACAAATCCTGAAGCCATCAAAGTGGCTTTTGTGGCATGCATATCTCAAATACAGAACGGTTGGGTCAAAACTGGACCATGTTTTTCAAATGAAAAACATTGCCTTTTCCTAAAGAGAAAAATGAATATGTCCTAACGGAACACCTTTGAGTCCATCCGACAGGTTCTCAGAAAGTCTTGCGTGAGGAATGAATTAATGTTTAGTTATTAACAACCACGAGAATAGGTCATATGACACACTATCAATTTCCTAGACAAGGAGAAGAGTTGTTTCTAATGTGGAGATAGCTAAAAAGCCTGAGGGCCACATTAGCATTGGTTTGATAGCGACGCGTCACCAGAGATGCCCTGCGCTGCGCCGAATAGCACCCTATTCCCTTCATGTTGACTACTTAACGACCATATTGCTCTGAGAAAATGCAGTGCACTATAAAGGAAATACGATGCCGTTTTGGACATAGATATGGTCAGGAATAGCCTCCAGCCAGAGACACTAATGGAATCGATAAGCGTTGCAAAATATTTACAGGGCCAGAGCCCCTCAAGATGATCAATTCTTATCTATAGCATGGGAAATACACATTCACACGCATGTATGCACACATACACATGCACACACTCTACACACACACACACACACACACACAC
>JACXGJ010003017.1:0-58388 GCA_016801105.1 Esox niger
CCACCTCCTCCACCCTCCACCGCATCCACCATCCTACACACCCCCATAATCCTCATCCATCCTCCACCCACCTCCTCCACCCTCCACATCCTCCACCATCCTACACACCCCCCATAATCCTCATCCATCCTCCACCCTCCACCTCATCCACCATCCTACACACCCCCATAATCCTCATCCATCCTCCACCCGCCACACCCTCCAATCTGTTTCAGTCTCTACGGCTGTTCTAAGTAGACCACATGTGGTGCTGTGGTCAGTCAGCAGGGTCAGGGCTTAGATGGGCTGGCTTGCAAATAGAATTAACAGGTCTTCTGAGCTGTTTAATTTTCACAGGCACACACATTTCCATTCCCACCCAAACACACACTCCCACACATATAAACACACACCCACCCGCACACACAGACCCAAAACACAAATTCTGTATAAACATTTCTCTTGAACTACATATATTAGTCCCCTTACCTAATCCTTTCCCTAACAACAATCATTCACACACCAAAACACACACACACACACACACAAATATGTTTAATATGTCCACACACAACCAAAAGACTATACAAAGAACTGTACGTGTTCATCATGGTTCATCATCCACCCAGAGCTCATTCAGTCGATACTACATTACAGAAAGATGGACACTCTTAGTTATTGGCTATTCCATATTTGCCATCCGTCACATAGCTGATTAACATGAGAGGGCCAAATGACCTGTAGTCTTGACTTCCATCTAGAATACACTACCTGTAGTGGCTAAGTTAATTAGTATAGGGTTTCCATAAAGCCCAGAAGCATTAGAACTATTGAATTATTAAAGGCTTATGTAATGTCTGACAGAGAGGAGAGATTGCATTGCATCAAGGCCACATTGGTCAGTGAGACACACATATACACACAAACAAATGTGAACACAGACACTCTGACACATCACACAAAGGTGAGATACATCTGCCCAAAACAAACACACATGCCCAGATGTGCACACACACAATGCGCGCACACACACAGTGCTAAATCGATCCATCACCTTGAGGTGGTTGGATTGGATGAGATCAGGAGTGGATCGATGGGTGTTGAAGGGAGAGAGAAAAAACATCAATATCATTTAATACTGCAATAGCCTGGCCTCATCTGCTTTCCTTATAACAACAAAACCCTCAACACACAGATACCACCCACGAACACACTTGTGCAGAAATGCCCCACTGGACCAGTGTTGACTAGCTAATCTACCTGCATAAGGGTTATTTACCAACCTGGTTTATAGTTATGTATTTTCTCACCTACATGGGTTAGTGTTATGTATTTATTCACCTACATGAGTTAGGGTTATGTATTTTTTCACCTACATGGATTCGGGTTATGTATTTATTCACCTGCATGGGTTAGGTTTATGTATTTATTCACCTATATGAGTTAGGGTTATGTATTTCTTAATCTACACGGATTAGGGTTATGTATTCATTCACCTACATGGATTAGGGTTATGTATTTATTTACCTAAATAAGTTAGGGTTATCTATTCACCTGCAAGGGTTAAGTATATGTGTTTATTTACCTACAGTGGTTTGGTTTATGTGTATATTCACCCACAGGGGTTAGGTTTATGTGTTTATTCACCAACAGGGGTTAGGGTTATGTATTTATTTACTTAAATCTGTCTGGGTTAGGTTTGGAGTCTTGCATTAGTCAAATTGAGGTTCTGGACCTTAGAAAATGTAATGTTAAATATATATCAAAATCTGTGTGACTGAAGCTCCTTGTGAGTGCTTATTTTCTATATTAAAAGAGGCAGTATGTTACGTAAAATTAGATTGCTGTGGTGTCCACCAAATTTGATAAAGCTAATTTTAGCTTCATTACAGTGTGCATATATGGTTCGGTTAAAGACTAAAAGGAAAAATCTGGATAAATTAGTAGGGGAACATAACAAATTCAGATGCTGTCAAACAGTTGTACCGCATGACACAAAGTAATAAACCTCTCTGGTTCTGTGTGATTTATAAAAATGCTAAGCAGGCCCATTTGACCTCTACTTTGGAACAAGATGGCAAGATAATGTTGAAAGAGTTAATTATAGGGACACGGATGGCAGGAGCTTCAGTCACATTAACTGCTCAACTGGCTAGTTTCAATAGGAACAGTGACAAATTTTACTTCTGCATTTAGATCTATGGGAAATACCTCAGAATAATAGGGGCATATTGTGGTCGAAAGCTCACATTCGATGACTGTAATGCTCGTGCATTATTGTGATATGGAAGGGAAAACAGCAGAGCAAATCATTCCCAGGTGACAAAGAATGTCAATGCAGGATGTGATTTGACTGCGTCAGCAACAACAGTCTGTCGAGAACTACTCATGGAGAGACGTTACAGTGGGGTTGCATAAACCCCTTATTACAAAGACAAATGCACTTTTGAAAGGTTGGTGGTCCAGAACCATGTAGGCACTGGTCTGTCATAACTAGGCGAATACATGTATGGCGTACACCAAGAGGCAAAATGAACACTTTCATCCTATATAAAAATATTTCTACCCTGACGTTTCTGGTCTCTTCTGGGATGACAATGCCCCCATTAACAGGGCACAAGGGTTCACTGAATGATTTGATGAGAATGAAAATGTTTATCACACGCTATGACCTTCACAGTCACCAGATCTTAACCCAAATACTTACGGTCGATTCTGGACCGACGTGTTAGAAAGCGCTCTCCTCCATCATCAAAACGCCAAATCAGGAAAGATCTTTCAAAGAACTGTGTGAAATTCCTTCAGGGTTTCTCAGATTTTACTGTATTCGTGGGTGTTCCCAAGCTAATGACAAGTATGCCTTTGTTCTAAATCATTTTGAAGACATGGTGAAGAGAACATTGTTTTCCACTATCTACCTATTTTAGCATTATCAGTATATTTCCAAGCCCTAGCATAATTTTGACTAAGCAGTCATTTGCCCCTGTTTAAAGTCATTAGCCCAGTGCATGCACGTCACAGAATTAAGATGTGACTGCGGTGACAGAACCGCATAAAAAACATCTTCTCAAATTATTTTAAAAAGATAATCAACAGTCATACAGGAGGAATAGAATAGAATACAATTAAGGGGGGAGACAGGTTGTTTACAGTGGCCAATTGATCGAATGGCAATCAAGCTTCTGATTTCCAGAGGTTTTCTTGGGCAAACGAAGGTCACTTCTAGGGTCCACCAGACCTTGTGCGAATTTGGGTGAAAGCGTCTAGGAATGAGATTAGGGTTAGAGTTATTCATCTGTCTGGGTTAGGGTAAAAGTTAAGGTTATTCATCTGTCTTGGTCAGACACACCATATGGATATAGGATCTCGGCCCCCGATCAGATTCTAATCTGTTCTTTGTTGTGTCCTCATTTCCACTATAGTGCGTTTATGTGTGATTTATTTTAGTATTGGTTGATTTGATGATTGAGCATCCAGCACCTCACCCAATCTTTTTTTCTTTCAAGTTTGAAAACAAGCACGTATTATACTGAGAGTAAGTCAAGTCACAAGATGCCTTTTTTAACAAAAGTGAAATGGCTGGAAAAGTGAGGCAACATCCTATTTCGTCCATGCCTTATACCCACCACCCAAGGCAAAGGAAAGTATGTCTTGTTCCACACTGCTGTGACATTACATTCAACTCACTTTTCAGTCCATCAAATGTTGTTTTATAAAATGGAATTCAAGCAACTCTTTCATTTTTTTTAAGTAATCCATTTTTTTTAATTTACTGTTTGACTAGGAGAAAAAGCCCAACGAAATAAAGTTTTTAACATGAAAATACTATGAAAATACCATTAAAAATACAATCAAAAGAACAAAGACTTGAGACGCATTTGAGTATTCAACTCACTGTGGGTGAGGGGTACCATTTTGTGAAGGAGAGCAGGCTGCAGAGGCAGAGAGGGAGTTAACCTAGTTACATTCTATCAACTAATGTTTCATTCATTTAACTGCCATTATTGTCGTTCAATTGGAATGAATTCATTTTGGACATAAAACGTTTTTCTTACCAGGTAGAGTAAGTCTGCTTATATGATAACAAATTGAAGCAAATTTATATTTACAGCAACAACTTGAGGATGATTAGGGTTAACTTTCGTCCTCAGGGACAGAAAGACAAGGATTTTCACCTTCTGGACTTGGCGATTAGCATCCGCCACCCTCTCTAAGTTTAGTGAAATAGAAAATCTGTCTCTCCAGGGCAACAAACACACCAACATATGCAACTTCAAATGCTTATATATCTCTGCACCTGGATTTTTCAATTTGTGAACACATGCTCCTTTTGAAAAATTCCACCGAAGATCCCTTCTTTGTCTGGATGAAATTTAGCAAGTAAATGTTTTGTTTGGCAAAATACACCTAAGAAGTCTTTTAAATGATGTTTAATTATTTCAACTGTAATTGGTTGTTTTTATTCATGGTTCAGTCCTTATTTTTCAAACACATTTATCTGCCTTTACTGCTGATAAATGTTTATGGTATGGTATGAAATTCATTAGTGCAGCACCGCCCAGTAGGTTCAGGAGTGTCAAAGATCAAGCCGCATTCTCTGAGATCTTATATTCTTTCGCGACACCTCATTACTGAGGTTTGAAATGAGTTAATTCTGTCAAACTAAAAGCTCAAACAAAAATGCAATGGGTGTTAACTGTATTGACCAAACTAGTCATACAAAATTTAGATTTAAAACAGCCCAGTCTTCCAGAATCTTCAATATTTTGCATTACTTTTACATTCAAACTTTCTGTTATTTGTAATACTTGAATGCACAAAGTTCAATCTGAAAACTGGGTATAGCATCAGAAATTTCTCTTTTGTTTAGCAAATTTTTGCTTGATTTCTTGTCAAAATCCTGTTGATTTAGTTAGTAAATTCTGAGTCAGTTATACAATTTTCAGGATTATGGACAGTTGCGCCTTAGAAGTGTTTCGTTTATAGCATAGTTGTATATCTGTAAAGGCACACCACGACTTTTCAAATGCCAGCATGAAACCTTCTATAGACATGGTTTTGAACCATCACTGTACCGGTATTTCCCTAGCCTGTAAAGAAATGTCATGTCTGAAGAGGGTCTTACATACATCACTAGGCAACCAAAACTGTCAATCAAATAATCGCAAATGGCATTAGAGCCGGCTGTTTGTCTTCTGCCTGGGTGCAGACCAGTCTCTTATTAAAACATACATTACGGTTTATTGATACCCTGACTTAATAAAAAAAATAAAAAAAAAATCTCTCTAACTACCTACCACCAAAGAAAATAAAAACAAGACATCGCATAACAATCTGCAACATTTACAGCTGTCAGGGAAACCATGCAAAAAATTCAATGCCGGAGCAGAAAACTCCATTCTGATGCTACAATTTTAACAATTGTCTGAAAGGTCATCAGTTGCTGCTACCGACACCTTACTGTAGCTGTATTGAACATCTGTAAAAGGTTTTGGATAACATTAATACCCATGACATGGGTATTAATGAGCAACATTTAGTTTTCTTTCAAACCGCAACAAGTGTAGAATGGCAGGAAATGGTTTTAAAAAAAATGTTTTATGGCAAAACCAACCACATACAATACAGTACGATCACCCAAAGATAGGCAATCTCCCGTTCTCTTTCCCTCACATTAAGTTGAAGTTCACATTATGTTTAAGAAGCACAAACCTCAAATCTTTTCTGGCATTCTTTGGTACAACATACAGGCTGCTGGGCTCATGACGGCCACAGAGCGGCCGTTATGGTGGTTGACAGGAGGGATGGACGGGGCTTTCCTCTTTGTCTGCCCAGGGGTTCACACAGAGGATAACATCTTTAAGTGGGAGCTTGGATTTCCCACAAGTCTTGGTGTATAATTTTGTAACACAACCCCTATTCTTAAGCAGCCTGTCCAATCCTTAATGTCACTCAGACGAGAGGACGTATTCCAACCACAACAGTGTTCAGCACAGTAAGGGATTGCGAAGCCTTAACACACACGGGCGCACCAGGACGTTGACACAGACACAAAACAACGTGAATGTAACACGCATCAAACATGTCTGCCCTCCCAACAAAGAACCAGGATTTCCCCAAGACCCGTATAGTGCTCTATGTTCTTATACATTGTCCAGACAGGACCTGTCATGAACCGCAGGCACTCTCCATAATACCTGCACTCAGTCTTTAACGGTATCAAACGTCACCTTGTTAACTGATCCTACATTGTCATAAGCAGCTTTCTAATGATCCAGAGGGGGAAGGATTTTCCTTTAGTCAGGGTTACGTCACACAGCTCGCTGGCTGAAGAGAAGCAGTTTCTAGTATGTTTGCATTTGGGGCTGAAACAACGAACAGCTCCGCGACGTCTGACTGCTGCCCTTTAGCTTTCACCATGAGGTGTCATGAACTCCAACTCACAAAAAGTCCAACAGTTTCCCAGGCAGTACACTGGCTGGGGAAGTCCATTTGTCCTCTCCCCTTTTACTTCTTCCACAGTTAGTCAGCTAGCTGGGATAAATCCAGACCAAAGATGCCGGCTCCAAGTCACTGACTTGCCCTGGTGTAGTCTTATATATCTGCTGTTTACTGCCGCGCCGCACAGTGAGGGGAGACAAGGCTCGATCTACGGATTTGGTCACGCGAAGAGCCCCATTTTCACGCGGACACCACAGGAACGGGGGGTAGGAGAGGAATGGGGGGTAGTGTTTCTCACAGGGAGATCAGAGCACCTGACCAGGAGACTGGTATAGCGTGAGAGACTGGGGGAGGAGACAGAACACGCAACACAACCCACTGCCTTATGCACGCGCACAATCTCTCCTACTGGAAAATAAACTCAGCAAGCACACACATGTTCCTCTCCCTCAGGCTTACACGGCACACACACACACTCTTATACTGAGAGCAGGTCCAAGTCCGTGAACACCAGAAGCCTGGTTCGTCTCTTCTGAAAAGGAATGAACAGAGAGCAGAGAGTGCATATGTGCCGCGTTTACACTGGCTTGGTGGCGGCGGAGAACTGTAATGTGTAACAGTGCCCCGGAACCTTCTTCATGCTAAGCCTACCCTCCTCATCTCCGATTCACACTGCCCCCAATCCTCTCATGCACTCTCCTCTAGTGAGGAATCTGGTCTAGTGAGAGGGTTGAACATGTATCCAGTCGCACGCGAAGGCCTTCCCATCCAGCTCTCACGCCCCTGATGGGCCAACGGAGCGCGTGCGTGTTGGACGGCGGCGGGACTCAACACAGCAGCCGGCGCTCCTCTGGTGGCATGCAAGCATGTTTTACGCCAGCCAGTGTGTGTGTCGTGTCTGTCAGACGAAGCAGAACTTGCACTGACTGACACGGACGGTCTCTCTTAGGGACACGGGGCCCATAGCGAAAGAATGAGAGTGGATGGGTCTGCCTGGAAATGATGTGTGACACAGAAACTTGGAGCGTTTTTACACTATGTTTTGTTTTATTTACAAGAGCAAGACTTGTTGCCAGGTTTTAGTCGGAGATGCATTTTTGTCATAGTGTATACAGTCAATTGTTGCACCTTCCAAGGAAACGAAGGACACTTTTCCGATAGACCCTCCCCGCAGCTCCTAGGAACTGAAGAGCTCAATGTACTGGAATGGAATTAGGGGCGAGGTAAGAAGTATAAACAGAATTAGAAAAAAAAATGTGTGTTGGGAAGCAACTGAAAACATGTCACCCTGGCACCTAAACAAATATACTATCAGCAGCAACATAGTCGTGTTTGACGAAGAGCATCATGTTACTTACCAGGTAAACAACAAAGCCGTGTTTGACGAAGAGCGCCATGTTAGTTACCAGGTAAACAACAAAGCCGTGTTTGACGAAGAGCGCCATGTTAGTTACCAGGTAAACAACAAAGCCGTGTTTGACGAAGAGCGCCATGTTAGTTACCAGGTAAACAACATAGTCGTGTTTGACGAAGAGCGCCATGTTAGTTACCAGGTAAACAACATAGTTGTGTTTGACGAAGAGCGCCATGTTAGTTACCAGGTAAACAACATAGTCGTGTTTGACTAAGAGCGCCATGTTAGTTAACAGGTAAACAACATAGTCGTGTTTGACGAAGAGCGCCATGTTAGTTACCAGGTAAACAACATAGTCGGTGAGTTTATACGCCTTCCAGGTCAGAGGTCTGGGCAAAGCGCTGCCCACTCTTGGTTCGTACCTTACAGCAGCGTACCTCTAACACAGAGTTTCTCGTTACCAGTGTAAATACGACGCTGCATTTACATGAACGTCATTTCAATCCCTTTGTTGTAAAGACAATTCTTGTAGTGTAAAGGGTATTTTTATCCTTGTCTTAGAGCGTGCTGCTAATCTGATGATTCTCCTCCCATCCACTGAGTAATCCTGGGGTGAGAATGGAAGAATTCACTGGTTCATGGATTTGCTGGATTATTAGAATCATTAATGTACATTTGTCAATCATTTATGGATATATGTGCGTGCGCGTGTTCATTCATCTTAGTGTGCATGTGTGTGCATGACTGTTGTGTGTCTGTGTGTTTGTGGGTCTGCTTGCATGTATGTGTATGGAGTTACAATAGCATAACTTCATATGGTATCATATCATAGAGTGGATTAGGATGTCTCATTTCTGGGGTATTGACTAACATAATGAATGATTATAATCACCAAAACCGGTCCTATTGTGCCGACTTAGACTGAAGGAACAGAATGCGAAAAAAGGCTTTTTTTGACCTACAAACACCCCAGTCTTGTTTTTGCTTTCCTGGTTCATATGGTGACGGGTTGTTTGGTGACAGTTAGAAGCTGGTTAATGCAATGTTTGACTGGATGGCGTGGGAACAGTTCTCCAAGGACCTGAGCCCTGAAGGTTGAACTAACACACTGACTGGATGGGAGCTGACGCGCCATGTCATAATGTTTGGCCATGCGTGGGTGACTGAAAGTGTGTATGTGTGTGTTTTCATTTCTAGGAAATCCACGGGGGTGACAGAGAAAGCAGACGAGGACGACACGGGTAAGAGAGGAGTGTGTTTGAGGATTATATACTATTTATATACTTCAGTGGGCCCCTACGCTTCACCATACCCAACAAATAGCATGTTGAAGGAGGACAGAGACAGAGAGAAATAGGGAAAGAGAATATTCATATTCAGTTATAATAGTGCATAATACAGTAGATATTATCAGTATTCATCCCATAAATGTTTTCAAAAGTCTTGGTCCAAAATGGAATTAGAGGTGAATTCTTTTTATCAATCTACGCAAAAAAGTATTACCCTCTAATGCCAAAGTGGAAGTAATATTAATTGTAATATACACCGTAACATTATGACCACTGCCTAATATTGTGTAGGTCCCCCTTTTGCCGTCAAAACAGCCCTGACCCATCAAGGCATGGACTCCCCCAGACTCCACTGAAAGTGTGCTGTGGTATCTGGCACCAAGACGTTAGCAGCACATCCTTTAAATCCTGTAAGTTGTAAGATGGAACATTTGAGTATCGGACCTGTTTGTCCAACACATCTGAATGAATGGCAGGACCCAGGGTTTCCCAGCAGAACATTGCCCAAACATCACACTGCCTCCAACCGCTCGCCTTCTTCCCACAATGCATCCTGGTGCCATGTATTCTCCAGGTAAGCAACACACTAACCCAGCCATCCACGTGATGTGAAAAAAATGGGACAGTCCCACGTGCATCAATGACCCTGTCGCTGGTTCATCGCTTTTCCTTCCTTGGTCAGCTTTTGATAGGTACTGACCACTGCAGACCGGGAACACCCCACAATGGCCCTTGTCGAAGTCACTCAGATCTTTACGCTTGCCCATTTTTCCTGCTTCTAACATCAAGTTTGAGGACCGAATGTTCACTTACTGCCTAATAAATCCCATCCACTGACAGGTGCCATGATAATGAAATGATCAGTGTTATTCACTTCACCTGTCAGTGGACATAATGTTATGGCTGGTCGGTATGGTTACTCAACTATTTTAGGTATACAGTTTTAGATTCATTTAAAATGTAACTGTAATATCTGCTGGGACACAGGCAGTAAAGTTCTAGGCCAGTTACTATGGGCAGCGGTGGTGTAAAACAGTGGTTCCCAAACATCTCCAGGGGCCCCCCCCCAGCCATTACATCTATAAGATGTATCTCAGAGCTAGCTCAACTGATTCTACATGTAAGGGTTTGTTAATTAGTTTATAAGTTGATTCAGGTGTGCTAGCCATTCAGCATTTTCACTAGCCACCATTTTGTTGTTGAGGAATTACGTTTTATTTGACACAATTTGGCTATGGTGGGATACATCTTAGGCTGTCTTGTTCACTATTTCAGTCACTATTAGGCAAATGTGAGACTCTACTCTACAGGACACCCCTCTGTGAAATACTTTAATTAATGTGGCTACATAATTGAAAAAGACAACTATTATAGTGTTAAATCAGCCCGGTTTACCATGCCCCCTTGAGCAGCAAATGCACTCTACAATATACTCCCAAATATCAACCAAAATATGCAAGCAATACATTTATGCTTAACATAACCTAGAACTATTAACATGTTATTAAGAAATATATAAAGAAATATGAAATCATCATCATTAGAATTAACCGCAGTCCATACTGTTGTCTACTTCTGTTCTGCTATGTTCTTGTTAATATAGAAATGCACAAAAAATGAAACAGAGATGTATTTATTACAGCCGTGTCAAGAAATTTTTTCCCCATCCTTGCCTTTCAGCTGTACTAGGCTCTACTGCTGTCGCTGATCGAGCGTCTTCACGTTCGTATATATGTATTGTCAGTAACATAAATATGTTAATTATATATATTTATACTCTATAGCCTATATTGCATATGTAGGCTAATGATTTTGGTGATAATACATACCCTAATCTGATGGCCTTTTCACCAGTCATCTTCGTTTGTCTCAACCTCTCTTTAAAAAGAAATTTGTAATTTTAGGCTAGTTAAAGTCACCTGACAAGTAAAAAAAAATGTTATGCGGATTAGATGTAGTTTGAGGTTATTACGTTTTAATGGACTATTTTGACAATGCTTGGGTGTAAAGAAAAACTAGGATACACCTGTTTTTTCTGATATTACTCATCTCCACGATGTCTGGACCAGTGCAGTCCTGTATGCAAGGTTGCTAGATTTCATTGACCATGAACTGTATTCTGCTGCAGATTCCAGAAAAAATTATTGACCCGCCAAAACCCATGAAAAATACTAAAATTGTGTATGAAACACATCCCACTTTGGCAACAGTCAATATGGAAAATGTTCCCTCCAACCGTCATTTTAGCTGCAGTTTTTCGCTGGTATTTTGTATATGAGCGCAAAATCATGTTTTACCATGCCAACACACAGAGACGGTGAGAGATTTTGGGAGGGCTGTTGCCTTTAAGCTTTGAATTCAGGGAAAACCCTGTGTATAGATATATAGAATGCCTCCCGCCAAAGTGGCTAGCAAGAGTGAGTGCGTTACACGCCATAGCCAAATTCTACCCACATTTGGCAGGTGTGCGGGTGCCAATGTCAAGCTCTGATGGGGTTTACAAGCTTTATACAAAAAAAATTGAAGTACACCAATAAATAAAAGCCAAAGTTTAGGCTAATATTGTTTGGGCCATGAGAACACTTTCCTTGTCATAGACCTCTTTACATTGTCTCTGTGGACAGGGAAGACCAAGGGACAATCAGTGACAAATGTTGGGAAAAATCAGGAACCAACTCTGATGGCATCACATCATCATGATCACTCCAGGAAATAGACACGGTTTCAAGAACATTATAGTCAGCCAATGAGATTTACAAATTGTTTTTCTGTTGGCTTCCTATTGTCCCTGATGATAAATTGATGAGCTTAAGAGCTCTGGTACCTGGGGGTTTAGGAAGGCCAGCGGTACAGTAGACCAGCTCGTGGTACCAAACTGAACCGGGCTAAGGAACAGGCTAATCCTGTTTGACTAATGTTCTTGTTACTCTGCTGGACAACAGGCTAAGACAATGGGCCTTGGAACCAGGTGGGACCATTGTTCACGAGTCAGCAAGTTAAGGGCTGATGTTAAGAGCCGTTTAATTTCATCAAAGTGAGAGGACCAACAAATGTGATGATGCTGCGGAAACTCACAGCGCAGTGGACAAAAATATTGTAACATAATCCATAAGACACAAGGCCTAAATCTGGACTGATCCACAATACGTGGTACTGCTTGATCATAGCAACACAGATTTGTCCCTGTGCCAGTACCGACAGTTGAAACAGGGCATCTCAGAAGTACTTCACGTCCATTGGGGTTTGACGGTGGCAAATAAGTCAATTAGTCCTGGCATGTGAAACCGCCACCGAAGACAGAGGGAAGGATGGAGGGGGAGAGAACAGAAAAGTGCAGACAGAAAGAGCAAAGAGCAAGTGGAATAGTGGCAGGAGAGCCTAAGTTTCTCTCTCTCTCCACTCTGCAGTTCTTTCTGTGGACCTCACCCAGGACAGACCTCTGGAACGCCAACACTGTGGTTGTCCACAGGAGGAAAATTCCCCAGATTTGTGAATTTGTCAGCAGACGCTGTTAAAAACAGAACAGGCATGAGGAGCGTGACGTGTATGGATGTGTGACTATGTGTGTGTGTGTGTGTGTGTGTGTGTGTGTCTGTGTGTGTGTATGCCTGGGAATCTGTTGAGGCCTCAGGTGTTTCAGCTCCATTTTCAAGTGGCCCTTACGTTAGCATATCAGCTGATGGCCTCGGCACTGATGCTCTTTTCCAAAACAGAGTCTTAAACACACAGACACAGCGAATTTAGAACTGCCTGCCTGTTTCTATATATCCATGTTGGTCTTTCCGCTATATTCTGGCGCTGCACACATTATGCACAAACTAATTGGGGGGGGGTAAGACGTGCGTGCAGAGACCAGGCTGCATTTTAGACACACATTCCTCCCTGACAGCATCATTAGACAGGCGCGGCCAGGCATGCAAGCACAAAAACGCACAGGGACTCCATCCATAAAGCTCTGCCCACAGTGGGATGCAGCTCTGTGGGTGTGAGGGGCGAGGACCTGGCCTAGTGTTTCCCTGGAACCAAAAACGAGAGCGCTCTCAGCCAGCATCAGCTATCCCCCAACTAAACACAGAGGCCCCTCTCTTCCTAACGAGATGCAGAGGCCCATCTGTTCCTAACCAGACGCAGAGGCCCCTCTCTCCCTAAGGAGACACAGAGGCCCCTCTCTCCCTAAGGAGACGCAGAGGCCCCTCTCTCCCTAAGGAGACGCAGAGGCCCCTCTCTCCCTAAGGAGACGCAGAGGCCCCTCTTTCCCTCACCAGACGCAGAGGCCCTCTCTCCCTAAGGAGGCGCAGAGGCCCCTCTCTCCCTAAGGAGGCGCAGAGGCCCCTCTCTCCCAAATGAGGCGCAGAGGCCCCTCTCTTCCTAAGGAGACGCAGAGGCCTCTCTCTTCCTAACCAGACGCAGAGGCCTCTGTCTCCCTAATGAGGCACAGAGGCCCCTTTCTCCCATAGGAGGCGCAGAGGCCCCTCTCTCCCTAAGGAGGCGCAGAGGCCACTCTCTCACTAACGAAATGCAGAGGCCTCACTCTCCCTAAAAAGGGGCAGAGGCAACCCTCCCTCAAGGTGCAGAGTCCCCTCTCTCCCTTAAGCGTTGCAGAGGCCCCCTCTTCCTAACGAGGCACGGAGGCCCTCTCTCCCTAACAAGACACAGAGGCCCCTCTCTCCCTAACGAGACGCAGAGGCCGATCTCTCCCTAACGAGACACAGAGGCCCATCTCTCCCTAACGAGACACAGAGGCCCATCTCTCCCTAACGAGACGCAGAGGCCCATCTCTCCCTAACGAGACACAGAGGCCCATCTCTCCCTAACGAGACACAGAGGCCCATCTCTCCCTAACGAGACACAGAGGCCCATCTCTCCCTAACGAGACACAGAGGCTGATCTCTCCCTAACGAGACACAGAAGCCCCTCTCTCCCTAACAAGACGCAGAAGCTCCTCTCTTCTTGTTAACAGAATTGGGTGTGCCATTTCAGGTTCAAAACAAAAATGTGAAATATTATCTGAAGGGGCAGAGGAGAAGTTTCAGAAACTCTGCTTGAGTTTATGTATATTTGATTTGTCTGGGTTGTCAAACACAATGCCCGTCCATGCATAAAAATAGATATCTGATTTGTTGAGGCTTCATGAGGCTTTCAAAAAGCTCCTTAGATTTTCAATAGCAGCTGAATTAGTGATTGGAACTGAATATGCTACTGAAGGTCTTTATAGAGTAAGTTAACCATTTTCATTGTCTTGTTGCCCACCCTTTACCACGTAACTCATCTAAATCTATGCATATATTCTAACTATGCATTGACTGAGACTGTAAAGAATAGGACTCAAATCTCATATCCATTATGTTATATGCACAACATCAATTGTATATAAATGTCTGCCAACTTTGCGTAAATTTTGTATAGATCCAATTCTGGTTATGTGTTAATGGACATAGCATAACAACCAGATTACCATGACATATCCAATGTGATTCCTGG
Source organism: Esox niger (assembly GCA_016801105.1). Taxonomy (NCBI): domain Eukaryota; kingdom Metazoa; phylum Chordata; class Actinopteri; order Esociformes; family Esocidae; genus Esox; species Esox niger. The sequence continues at coordinate 14,545 of JACXGJ010003017.1, forward strand.
TACAGAACTTTAGAATACAGTCATTTATGCCTTCTTTATTAATATGCAACAAATATTTTTTTAATGTAATGTTTCATTTAATGCATTATTTGAATCCCACTCTGTAAAAAAACAAATGGGGAAAAAACTCAAACTGCAGCTCGACTCTGCAGCCATCATGGGAAGTCAAACAACTCAGTCACTCCCCTCATGTAGCACTGGCCTAATGACAGTGGGTTACGGCTCCCTTTTCCTCCACCAACTCATCATTATAGAGTAATACCACTGGATTATCCCCAATCAATGTCAGACAGACTGCAGTGGTTCCCTGCTGCAGACCATGGACTGCTGGTTTCACTGTTGCCCTGTGATCAGGGACCAGTTTATACCAGGGATACCAGGTGAACGGAATGAACTACCAAGTAGAAACCCGGCAGTATTCAGTGTTCCCAGGCTCATATTTGATAACCAATGTTCTATTTCAACTTGTCTACCCACCGCAAACGCTCCGTTTGTCTCGCCTGGCTCTCCTCACTTCTCATGTTCCCTCTCTCATTCCTTTCCTAAATCCATCTATTCCATCTTAATATTGGAATCCCTCAGATCCTCCCCTGCTCCAGTGGTGTTTGGCCCAACTCTATGGGTTTCATTTTGTTTGGTGTTTGATTCTGTATATGTGTATACAATGGAAATATAAAGTTTAGATTTTATTACAGCACCTTTTTGGGTAGGAGTCTATTACCATGGCATGTCTTGACGTGGCAATATTTGCCCACTCTTCTTGGCAAAAGTGCTCCAAATCTGTCAGATTGTGAGGACATCTCCTGTGCACAGCCCTCTTCAGATCACCCACAGATGTTCAATTGGATTCAGGTCTGGGCTCTGGCTGGGCCATTCCAAAATGTTAATCTTCTTCTGGTGAAGCCATGCTTTTGTGGATTTGGATGTGTGCTTCAGGTCGTTGTTGTGCTGGAAGGTGAACTCCCTCTTCATCTTCAGCTTTCTAACGGACGCATGACGTTTTTTTGCCAAAATTGCCTGGTATTTGGAACTGTTCATAATTCCCTACACCCTGACTAAGGCCCCGGTTCCAGCTGAAGGAAAAAAGCCCCAAGCATGATGTTGCCACCACCATGCTTCACTATGGGTATGGTGACCTTTGGGTGATGTGCAGTGTTGTTTTTGCGCCAAACATACCTTTTGGAATTATGGACAAAAAGTTCAACCTTGGTTTCGTCAGACGATAACACATTTGCCCACATGCTTTTGTTAAAAACTGTGTTTTTGCAAACTTCAGCTGGGCTTGGATTTGTCTTTGTAAAAGAAGGCCATTTTGTCACCCTATCCCATAGCGCATCCATATGAAGAATATGGGAGATTGTTATCACAATGTAGCACACAGCGGATACTTTACAGAAATTCCTGCAGCTCCTTTAATGTTGCTGTAGGCCTCTTGGAAGCATCCCTGACCAGTTTTCTTTTTGTCTTTTCATAAATTTTGGAGGCACGTCCAGTTCTTAATGTCTTTGTTGTGCCATGTTTTCTCCACTTAATAATGACTGTATTCACTGCGTTCCATGGTATATCTAATGTTTTCGAAATTATTTTGTTCTTCTCCTGACTGATACCTTTCAATAATGAGATCCCTCTGATGCTTTGGAAGCTCTCTGCGGACCATGGCTTTTGCTCTGAGAGGCAACTAAGAAAATGTCCTACTAGAACAGCTGAACTTTGTGGTTAATCAAAATCACTTCAATGATGGCAGGTGTGTAATGACTTCTATTTAACATGAGTTTGAATGTGATTGGCTAACTCTGAACACAGCCACATGCCCACTTATGCAACCAGGTTACTGTAAGGTTTTCATTTTTCATTTCTCCCCCATGAAGATTTCAGTTTGTTTTCAATTGAATTCACTTTATAGATCACATTAAAAGTGGAAAAAGCTTTGACATGATTTATCTTTGTGTCATTCTTTTACATTACAAAAAGCTGGCATTTTATATATACATATATACATACAGTGTTTTGCAAAGTATTCAAACCCATCACTGTACATTGACAAATCCTTTTGTTTGATGTCTTATTTTCAAACATTGACACTCATTGAAATATTTGTAAGAAAACAATAAATAAATATTCAAAAGACACACATTAATATTTAGTAAAGCCAAGTCTTTTGGCAATAGTTTTGGCATATCTAGGTTGGTAAAGTTAACTGGACGATGCTTGCAAATCGCAATTTCCATATAATGCCACATGTCAATGGGATTGAGATAAGCACATTGACTGAAGAACATTACCATTTTAGTTATTCAGTCACTCCAATGTTGCTTTTGCTTTGTGTCTGGAGTCAATGTATTGATGGAAGGTGAATTGACTAAAGCAAGTAATCTCGCTGTATTTCTAAATTGTTCTTTCAATTTTTCAAGATCCAAAGTCTCTGCTGATAAGCATCCCCGCAGCCTGATGCTTCCACCCCCAAACATCACTGTAGGAAAGGTCTGTGTTGAGGCACGGACAAAGTTAGATTTGTAGCACGAAGTGCATTAACTTTTGGCCAAAGGACTTAGTTCATCTGACCACAAAACCTTTTCCACATTGGAACTTGATCACACTCATTGTTTTCAGATGGTATTTTTTGTAATGGATTCTTTGTTGCCACCCTCCGATACAGACTGGTTATATGCAGAGCTACAGTTTATAGAGCTACAGCTAGAGTCATATACAGATCTGTGCACTTTTACTCCACACTCTGCCACTGAACTCGGTAGCTCTTTCAAAGTGTTCATTACAAGTGCTGAGGTTCAAAGGACAGTCTATTATTGGCAGTATATGGATGCATCTTCCACTTCCTGATTATCGATCCAAATGTGCTCACTGGGAAACACTCCAAACACTATTATTTTACAATTATTTTATACCATTTCCCTAACGTGTGCATTCGTATTACTTCATCTCTAACTTCTATAGTATGCTCTTTGGTATTTATCTTCCATTAGACTCACACAGTGGCAAATATCTTTCAGAGTTTTCTCATCCATAAAATGTGACAGCAACTTAAATGGTACACAGGTGGAGACCAATGTAAAGGTAATGGTGTCTTTGTTAGGGCAATTTCTTTCATCTTTATAAATTGGGAGCTTCCTAAGCCCATAGGTTGAATACAAAGACAAGAAACACGTTTCAATTCATATATATTGTCTATGTATGCAGATGAAATATATATTCATATATATTTTCTATATATATATCCACAGATGATCAAATATGTCCCATACAATGACATATTTTAGATCTAAGTGTTTTAAAATATCAAACAGAAAGAAAAAGGCACGTAATATTTGTAATTCAAGAAAATGTGAGAATTGGTCTGGACTTTAAACAATGTATACAGGTTGGTGTCTGTGCAGTGTGATGGCATTTGCTCTAATTTGATATGTTTCACAAAGGCTTTGTGGACATCTTTTACACCCCCATGTCTTTCTCTCTGTCTCACTGTCAGTGTCTCCATCTGTCAATCTACCATTTTCCTTTTTATTAAAGCCAAAGATTGTACCTGACTGTGTATCCACATAGGACAAGTCTGCAAGACCAAGAGTTTCTCAATGAAAAGGTTTGGGAGAGTAGACATTTTGCTCATGGTATTGATAGTATTCAAGACTTGGGGGCATATTCCCTTACTGTTTAATAATCTCCATAACGTTTACAACTGTTACATTTAATGTAAAAAACAAACACATTACGAACATGCACTTACGCACCACACAGAGACATTTGTGACAGAGTGTCATTCTAAACAGTTTACAGGGAATCCACTGACTCATTCCTAAAGGAAACTTAGAATGAAACTTAATGTTCCTAAAAACAAACTGGACCTGTGTGGAACCAACAACAGATGAAACTAAGAGATCATTGTGTGCCTGTGGCTAAGAGAGTGTGATGAAGGAATAATTAATGATTTAGGCACTGTGGAAGTGCTATGTTATGCTATGGTAACACTTTCCTATGTTAAAAGTGGAGCAGAGAAATAGTTTGAGAGTTTCAGGGAACTGTGACTTGGTAAGTCCAAGGCTAAAGCTACCCTCAGGGCATCACTCGCTAGGCTAGCTAACAGCCCATTGTGCTCTGTGTACCACTATCTATATCTACTGTTCTACCGCTCTCTCCATCTTCTCTCTCTCTCTCTCTCAATCTCCATGTAATTCATTCTTTCTCACTCCCTTTGTGTCTCCTTCCCTCCTTCACATTCTACTTTTCCTCCCTCTCTCCCCCTTCCACGCTCAGGGCAGTCCAAATAACAATCCCCTCTCTCTTCTTTCTCCTCCAGTTCGTGTCATATGATGACACCTAACAAATACAACAGACTTCAGTGTGTTTGTTTCTCCCAGTCAGAGAATGGTGCTGGGGTGGCAATTCATTTTCAAAGATGCTCGGCTGAGGTAGAATAAGAATTCTGTCCAAGCGATGGTGTTTTTGACCGTCGCTGACCGCCTCCGTGTTTGTTTCGTTGCTAGGTCCGCGGGGTAGTCGGAGAGCCTTGCGTCTCTAATATTCCTTATGGTAAACAGGGCCAACCGCCGCATTCTTCTATTCCAATGCATTTTTCCCCAATGTTTGATAAGGGTTGGGAAAGCGCTGGAGGCTACAGATTGACCCCGACTCACCGTGTGCCGGCCAAATCCAATCTCCATTGCTATGGCAGCCCTGTATATGCACTAAAATGTAAGGATACTCAATTCTCATGAAAAATACAGAGATTTACAGCCTGCTTTGGGAATAGAGAAGTTTGCCACAAAGGGAAACAGTGCCAGTTGGACATGGTTGGAGAGCAGTATCCTGCAGCTATCTGGAATCTATGCTAGGACACCCCGACAAGGCTATTTACTCACAAATGCACCATGGTTACATTATTAAATCCATTAGATATCAGATAACAGCTCAGAGAGGCACAGCATTATGAAAATAACTGATTTGATTATCATTGACATGAGGCATTTACAAATAATGACATTCATAAAAGGTTCAACCGCTGCTAATTGACACTGTAGGAAAGAAGCACAACCTCTCAAATTGAAAAGACCCCACTTGCCCCGCCCAGTGTGTTGCAGGCCTGCAATTGCGAGCCCACACACACACGCACACACACACACACACACACACACACACACACACACACACGGCGGCCTGAGGTCATGATAATTAACCCCAGATCACTGCCTAACTCTCTATGTTATCATTCAGTAATTGCTGAGATCTAATCAGTATTTAGAGTAATTAATCATACACGACCATTCTGCTGTGTGCCAATAATGACTTGTACAGAAATCTCAGTCAGAACTCTTCATGGTAACTTAATAAATGATTATTTTTATGTTATTTAATTGCATATATCCTTCTGTTGTTGCAGAGGATGGCGATTTGTTTAAAGATAATTTTTGCTAAGCTTAAATTAACAGAAATGTGGTGAAAGACTGAGGAGAGAGTTTCTGCTAAGAGCAGTGTGTCAGATACAAGCCCATAATGCAGCAGTATATGTGTACAGGAGGCAGTGGCTTCAACCAGCAGACCACCCCAGGCAACAGATAAAGATAATCAGCATGCAAAAATGAGTCTGAATCGATAGACAGAGGGAAGGAGGGAGAGAAAGTGGATGGAGAAAATAAAAAAGATAAAGAGGAAATGTGAAATAGAGGGCACCAGAGGGAGGGAGATGAAAAGGGTAGGGGAAACGATTTTGTGTGATAGTGTGTGTGTGTGTGTGTGTGTGTGTGTGTGTGTGTTTGAAAGAAAGTGTTAGTGTGTGTGTGTGTGTGTGTGTGTGCATGTTTGGGCAGCCCTCTACCTTCCAATCCACCAGCCACTGGCTATAAAAAGTGCAGGCCTGTAAATCCTGAACCAGTAGAAAACATTGATCAATTTGTATGGCTCAGTTATCAGCATGGGGGTGAGATTATCCTTGACTCTAGCTGTAATTTCTCTCATTCATCCAGCACTCGCAAAACCGACAGCCCGCCATCCACCTCTCTTGGCCGTCAACCCGGCCAAGATTGAATGAGAAATGAGAACTGGCTCAATAAAAAAGTAGAGGCAAAAAGTTTGATCAGGGACCAGGTTGGTTTGAAAAACAGTCTAGAATGCAGGAAGTAGACGAGCTAGGAAGGCGCAGTTCCAGTCAGTCTGAATATAATATCAGATATGGATTGTTCTTGGAGGAAGAAGAAAGCATCAATATGTTTCATCAGATGCCTTAAGGGGAATAACAGCTAATATCGAAAATGTGTCTAGGTTCATAAATCCCTGGAACTTATTGTCGGACTGTCTGTCAAGGTATTCGTGTCTCTCAGTCCGGGAGGGTATGGTAAAGCTACAGCGAGGCTTATATCCCAGGGCCATGCGGCTCGCCCTCGCTGCAGGCCTAGACCACATTCTCTGCCATCCCCGCCTTGAAAGTGAAAATAGCAGGCAGCTCTTCATTGCTGAATGATCCAGCATCATTAGGTGCCATCTTTTTGGACACAGATTGCGATCACTAAAGATGATGTTACGCCATCACCATCTCTGGGACATCCGGCACGGCGTTGTGAATGATGAATGAGGAGTTCCCTCGTTAGCAGTTCTACTCATGCACTCCATGCTGCACGGATGAACATCGAAGCCCACGGGGCTGCTACTACATCACGTATTGGCAGAGATGTCAGAAAATGTGTAGGCCATATATCACAATAGCTTTGGCCCCAATCAAGAGAACACATCTGCTCTGACAGAAAATTATGATTTTAATTGTCTTTAAAAGCACATTTCTATCCTGTGCGAGGAGGGGAAACTGCATGGCTTTTGACTTACCGAGTAAGAGAGCTGCGCACTTCTGAAAGTTTATTTATGAACTTGGACACATTTTCAATATTTCACATGATTCTGTTCTATTAGTTATCAAACATTGTTCAGGAGGATGAGTCTGACATCAAAGGGAGTTACCATTAGTGCATACTGATGTTAGGGCAAAAAAGAACACATGGATCGAATAACAAAATACACCCAAGACCTAACTGAACAATTGTGGAATGACGAGACAACGTATTTCTGCCACCGCCTTCCGATCTCAATGTGTGATGTCAAACGTGCTTGAAGTGACTTGAACCCTGTCACACTTGCATTATAGATAACACCCTGTTCCTTAAGGCAGGCTTGAGACACTTTCCTCTCAGGGAAAACACTTTCCTTCACTATAACACTCTCAATTACATGTTAAACTGGAGTGTGATGTAGTTTGTTTTTTGTTTTACAACTCTCTAATAAAAAGCCCTGCACATTCTATCAACTCCAGATTTCTTGTACTGATTGCTATATTTGTGGAAGGGGCTTGTTTGACAAAGGTGCCTGGAACGTTTTTTTTTGTTTAAGGTGACTCATGTTCTATTTTTTTATGCCAAGGCAAACGTACACACACATACTCACGATGGAACACACACATACTTACGAACGCGTAAACACATACTTACGAACGTCTAAACACACACTTACGAACGTGTACACACCTGCATACTTTTCTCCGCACACAAACACACACAAGGACAGGTCAAAGATGACAGCTCAGAAAATATCCCTGAACCCTAACCTGTACCTATGCAGATGCTGACATAGTATACGACTGTTGCATGCTGCCGGCTAACTGGGTTTTATTGCTTTCGCCCTGACTGTATCGTTATTCCTGCTGGTTTATATGACCAGCTCATAAAAGACTGCAACTTCATTATGGAGTCACACGGATATACTGATATACACCAGGCTTTGTTCAACCAGAAAAAGCCCCACCAGAGACTATTCACAATCAACAAATCCTGCAGATTAAACAAATGATCCTGTGACACTGTGTCTTTCTGTATCTACGCATGCCCCCAATTAGTCACATTGCCCATTGGCACAGCGCTAATGGTTTCTCTGTGGCCATGATAAAGAGCCATTGATGAGGCTTATCCCTTCGTTTGAGTCACGCAGATTGGAGCCAGGAAAGAGAGGCCAGCCTGACTGGATAAGAGTGGGATCCTCTCCCACTCTTTACAAAGTAATGAAATAAAACTTCTTTGGCCAGGGAAATCCCTTTAGCTGACCATCCAGATTGCTCCTTGGAAACCCAATTTGATTAAGGCCAACGCAGGGAATTAAAGTGTGGCACAGTCGAGCTGGGATGTCTCTTCTAATTCACTTACTGGGCCAAGGCCCTCCTTCAGATCTATAGTAAGGGTCAGGGCCTTCTTAAGCACTTCGTGTGGATCTATATCACAATGGAGCCATTGACTGATTCATTGGACCAACAGACACCCTGGCCACCCTGCCCACAGGGACCCTGGCTCTGCCTCGGTTGGGCTCAGTGGTGAGATGGTTGCCTGCCTCAATATGATATGGCTGCTTGGTAATCAGGAGCCATAGACCAAGTAGCTAGGCCAAACCGTTTAAACAACGCGAACACTGAGACTCTTTAAGAAACCCCTGAGTGGTTTGGTCGGCTTGTTGTTGGGACCCACCCCAAGCCAAGTATAATGAAATGAGTGGAGTCCAGCCGCTACATTCTGTTTTAACACATAGCAAACAGTGATCCTGAAGTTAAGATACTGAGTTAGTAAGCATAACATGAATAACCATTTAATTAATCCTCCACAGGGCAAAATAGGACTCTATTCAAGATCCACTCAATTCAAAATCTCTGCACTTATTATTTCATTACAGGTCATGGGTAAGCTAGTCATAATATATCAGGGACAGCAGGTCCTCTCTCCTCCTGGTTCATCTCTCCTAAACATTAAATAAGAATGCTAGTGGTGTCTTTTATTTTGGGTACAGAGTCAGACAGGCATACATCACTGGAGCTTCACACCGATAGTGCATTTGAGTCCCTAAGGTCTTACAGAGATGAATAGAACGAAAGGGACCAACATGAATAGACAGAGAGAGAAATGTAGATACAGGGTTTGGCCGTATCCTAAACTGGCGCTGTGGCTAAAGTAAAAAATGTCTCTGAAGAGTTACTCTGTGCTTCCTGTGCTGAAATGACTAAACCAGACGTCTCTATGCCTACTATTACACAAGAGCCCTGATTAGATGTTCTTCGGACTCTTAAGTTTACCTTAGATGCCTCCATAGATGTCTCATGGGTTTACTACAAAACGAATGAGGATATCTTTGGAGAAAAGGGTCAATTTAAACCCTCAACTGACATTTATCACAAAATCATTATGGCATGTACCACCATCGGCTGAGCTCCCCCAAAGTTACGCTTTCGCTGTGACAGGAATGTTTCTTTCATATACTGTAGATAATCGTTATTAGTGATGAAAGAGCCGTATAGCCAGATGAAGCGGCATTCAGGCTAGCTCGACCCAGCTCTCCCTAAGTGAGTGAGTTGTGTGCATAGAGAGAAAGTGCAACAATTATTTCAAACAATTCATGAACTACTTCCCTTTAAGCTGTACAGCATCCACTGCCATATCACTACAGCAGGAAGAGTTCTATTCATCCCTCATTCGTAAACAAAACAGAACATTAAGCATCTTATTTGCAAAGGTATAAATAACATTTGAAACTCAACAACTCAAAATGGGAAAGAAACATTAACTTAGGTTTCTGTGAACAGTGAAGTAATTGGAGGCATTTGTTCTCAATTAATTCCAGAGTCGATAATTTCAACCAACGTACTATCCTGTTGATCACATTTCCCAGTCTTTAAATAACACTTTTTTCATTTTATTTGGCAGCCTGGTCAGATTTTCACAAGTTCCGGCAACGGCCACCACAACGGACGCATGAGCTAATTGAATCCCACTGTGACAGACGGGAGACACAATTTGCTCCCTGAAGACCCCCAAGACTGGGTGGGTTAATGAGGATATTATAAATCAGGCGGTACACAATCACTTATCTTTCACTGAGGGAGAAACAGACCTCTGAGCTTTCATAATCCTTCAGGGACATAGAGAGAAGATACGGAAAGGATAGAGTAGGATGGGAGAGGAGACATCTGCCTTGAGCCCCAGGGAGTGTCAGTCTGCCAAGGATGACCTCACCCAGACTCTGCTGGACACAACTCTGTGCTATTGACCACCAGGCTACTATTGGCTAGAATATGTATGTTAGCGGTGTTAGCTACTGCCAACGCTAACAGAGCTAACAGACAACATGCTAACACAGATAACAAACACCAGGCAAACACAGACGTTGGTAGTTATTTATGGGCGGTCCGTGGTATTGGTGGCCTGTATAAGCTTGCCAGCTGACTGACCTTTTATGACCTCCACTGAGGTTTTATGAGTAATTTGATCAGTAATCAATTGTAACCCCTCCGCAAACAACAAAGCCCCTGGCCTGGAAAGTGTTGCAATACATGACATTACATAAAAACAATCGCTCACTTAAAGCATTGTGAAATAACGCTCTATGTTATAACATACAGAAATCTTGTCGCTATAGCATACAGAAAATATACAATAAACATAATAATAATATAAATGTAGCTCTTTTCCATAACGGCATAATGGCAGCAAGGCTTAATTGTCTTGCTCAAAGACAGAATGACAGAGATGCCTTTTTAGGGATTCAATTTAGAAATTTCTAGGCTGTCTGCCTTCCCAGAAAATATCCTAACATAGTTAACGGACAATGCTAACACAGCTAACAGATAATATGCTATCCCATTTAACAGACAATATGCTATCACATTTAACAGACAATATGCCATCACATTTAACAGACAATGTGCAATCACATTTAACAGACAATATGCTCACAGATTTAACTGACAAGAAGCTCGCACAACAAACACAAATCAACATCTTTGGAAACCACCAATAAATGATTTCTAATGACTTCCATACCATTGTTTCAAATCTACAGCTACAGGTTGTCTAGAGTATAAGTGAGCCTCTGGAACTCATAGCAGAGCCGGAGAGATTTGGAGAGACGCAGGACTGTGGGTTGGTCGATGTGAGATGTGGGGTGTCCATGATAAAGGTCAGGACAGAGTCAGGGATATAACTCAACAAAGAATACAAACTCATTACATCTGATGCTTTCTAGCCACCGAAAACATGAGATTGTGCGTTATTGTGTGTCTATGTGTGTGTGTGAGCGTGTGTATGTATGTGCGTCTACACGTGTGCGTCTACACGTGTGTGCTAAAGCTCTATTCCAGGACCATGAAAGCCACTAATGTGTGTGTGCTCACCTTTGTGTGCTGCGGGGTAGCAAGATTATTATTATCTATGGTCTTCAAAACACACAGTAATGAACACACACACACACACACACACACACACACACACACACACACACACACCAATTACATCCCTCCAGCCACCCATAAAGACACAGGCCACAGAAGGAAAGGCGAGTGCTCACTTTATAGAAATGTGGAGCGGAAATGACTCCTGTTTTTATATATCTTCGTCTTTACAATATCAGGCAGATTTTACGTCTTCATATAAAGTGGCCTTGACCTTGGAGCCGCTGGCTGATGGAGCCTTATAATGTCAGACAGTAACTGGACCCTGCGGTCGAGCCGAAGCACAGCTACAGTATTACCTGATAAAGTGCCTCGCGATGAGATGTCCATCACATAAAACAAATAAACCATGGCTTGGTTCTACCTGGGTCTTATCTGCAGGCCGGGTGTGAACCAGCGTGCCGCCGTGTTAGGCTGCCGGCCAGGGAGAGGGGAGCGAAGCGGGACAACGGTTGACCGGTAAATAATTTTGTGAGTTTCCAGCTAATAACCCGCATCCAGCCCTAAACATTTCCTTTCTCATACTTCCTCATTTTCTTCCATGTCTTACTTTGCACTGTGTCCAAAATCTGACTGGCCTACAACTTACTCTGTACTAATCAGAAGACATCATTTTAAGTATTTTCTCTACATGCAGTCAGAAACAAATGTTAGCATGCACTTAATTTTCAAATGTGTAATTTTCTGCCATTCATATATTTTGGAACACTCGGTGAGGGTCAATGGAGAATTCTGAATATATTTCTATGTAACCCAAGAACCTAAATTTGAATTGACCCCACAGGAAGCACAATTTGAATGGAATTAGAATTAAAGGGAGTACAATGAAAGCATAATGAGGATTAATGAGGCAGGTGGAAATAAGTTTATGACTGATTGAGAAAAGGTTTACCTACTTAACACGCAGGAAAGGATGTTAACAAGCTTTCAATTAAACTTGGCAGGTGGCAGAGAGAGAGAGGAAAAAGAGAAAAAAATTTAAAGGGAGAACATTACCATAGGACAAAAGAGAAACGGCACTCTTACAAATTTCTCACAATTTCAAAAACGTTATTTAACCACACAAATACTTAAAATAGAACTATTTAATACCTTGCTCCATCGTGTGTGGTTTTGTCCTCAGATGTTATAGGGCCAGAGAACATTGATAAGCAGCCTACTAAAACATCTAAAAATATTTAGATTTAGATAGTCAGTAATCTAGTTCCAGATAAAAAAAAAATTGTATTTCCATCCCTTACTGTCCAACCATACCATTGTAGGCCTGTATATCCATGTATAAAACTTTTAGGACAAAAACATTCTTCATGGGCAAATAAAAAAAGGGTATATAATTACAGAATAAATATTCTACAACACTGTACATAGATAATTGAACATTCAAAACTTTTGAATGGAATACACACTTAAGATTTTTCACTTTTGCATGTATGCTTTTGTTTAATTTACACAGCCTTAAGAGAGAGTGGATGTGTGTGCACCCTTTCTTCATATCACCTCTCTACTATTGATGACCTTTGACCCTCGAGCTGTCTTCTATGTCTCATGTCCCTCCAGCCTCCAGTGAACGCCTCAGCGAACATAGCCATGGGCTACACACCATTACGCTCTCTCCTCCTGGGATCCGTTTTGACGAATGACCCTTTAGCTGGAGGAGCAGAGGCTGACCAAAGGGAAACAAAGCAGGTTGGGATAAAATATAAGTGTGGGTAAATATATGTGTGTGCGCTATTACATGGCACAGTGAACCATGTGATTGAGAGCAGCAGAGGGAGCTCTGTAGACCACAATGGATGTTTGACTGGGTCAGAAGGGGTTGGACACAAACACACACACCAAACAAACAAACAAACACACATACTGTAAAAAGGAGAGACAAAGGGAACAGACACAGTACAAATGTTTACAGCCCTGGAGGGCTTTTTTTTTACCAAACATAACATGAGGAACAGGGAAAAGAAAAAACTGGGAAGCTAACTGCCGGGTCTGGGTGCGGCAGTGTTGTCTGGAGGAAGTCTCACAGGGGCACCGTAGGAGATATGAGTGCGGATGGTCAGGAAGCCTCTACACCCCTCAAACTCAACTCTGGACCTCCAAGCCAGTTCCGCTCCACTTTTTCATGTCAACCCTCTCAACATAGTTATTCAGACCCGGGACACAATGTGGGTGCAGTAACAGACAAAGTAGAACAGAAAACAAGCAGGCTCCGGGACCCGCAGGGTAAGAGTTGAATACCCCTGCTCTAAAACCTTCTCCTGGCTGTCTTCCTCCCTCTTCAGTTCCTGCATCTCCCAAAGCAGCCGCCTGCCAGGGGCAGCAAGGCATTGGGACATTACAGGCTAGCGTCTGGCTCCTGCTTTTCTGGGGCCCATTTATGCCCCCCTTATCAGGCCTGATTGGGAGCGGCTGAGTTGCGTTCATGGCCCCATTCTGCAGACTCGGCCCTTCGCTGAAGCAGCACAGGGCGCAATCACAGCACCGCCAATCCTGGCTCTTCCAGGAGCCAGCCTCACACCATCCTAACAGCATCCACGATGCCCCACGCACCCCAGACGCCCCCGTTCCATGCCCTCTCACCGTGCACCCGTCGAGGCAGGCAGAGCCCTCTTGCCGATGGCAGGATGGTTGGGAGGTTGTTGGCTCCTATGAGCACTGCCCTGTCGCTGACCCCATGGACGGATTACAGGATAAGTCGGCATTTTCTGTCCCACGCCACATGCTTAAGTCCATGACACTACCGGTGAACTCTAAAGTTAAACATCGCGTGCGCGCACACGCACACGCACACACACACACGAACGCACACACACACGAACGCACACTCTGACAGCCTCACACTGTCGTCGGCAGTCATTCACAGTCAGTCTCTCTTGACTTGGTTGTGGTTAAGCGAAGTGTACCGTAAATAGCCAATCAGGGGACCGAGCATTTCTCTGACACCATACTCCATAAGTCACTCAAAGTGAGCAGAAAATAAGAGGGGGGTGGGGTCGTGGACAAAGTTGTGAATGGCCATTGTTGTTTTGAACATCATTTCACTGGGTATTCAACCAAAACACATTTTGGTTGAATGTCTAGCAAAACACGTGTCATATAAGGACTCCTTTAACATGTTTTAATAACTACAGTGTCATGAAAATAAGATCCTTTGCTGCTTTATAATAATTCATAACTCACTTAAACGTTTATTAAATAGTTAAGAGGATTACATAAAAAGGCATTCGAAAGGAACAGACAATTTCTAGACTGTAAAAAGGTGATTTTGGGATAATTATTCCGATGTTCATATTCAGTTCACTATAAAAACTGCAGTTAAAATGGCAATCAAATCAGAAAATTCCTGAAATAATTGCTGAAATTAAGATTTTTGATTGATTGTGATGTGCTTTAAGCCACTGGTAAAAAACACCTGGTTTAACGCAGTTGATCCTATGATGCAAGATAGGTTGTCACTTTTTGGAGAACTCGCGGCGGATTCATTATCTATTCAGCCTAGTCAGGACATTTAAAACATCAAAAGCATTATTTTCGCCTGGCAGTTTGTTTGCATCAAAAGCTATTTGTACAAATGTTGGCGTCTGCCTTTTCAATGTTCAACGCATTGATTTTGCATAGCATCATCTAGTCATAAGATGATACATTGAAATAAATAAATCAGTAGTGTTATGATTACAATAATTCTTATTATATGAAAAAAGTTCCGCAATCTAGGTTACAACTTATTATAAACTTTTTACATGAATAAGCCAGACAATGTGCTAAATATATGCTACCACTAACAACAGCCCCTGGCTGACAGCACAATAACCAGAGCAGCTTGAATGAACAACATTTTTAACTATAACAGTGAAAAAAGATTGACCAACTGGCAAGGGTAGCAACACCACATTTGTGCTGGAACTACTACTTTACTAATAATTACTTTATTACATCACATGAATGCATCAAACTTTCTTTTTTGGAAGAAAATATGTCACTCATTGTTTAAAAATTATGCGCTGATCTACAGCCACGACACAGCTGTGTTAAAAAATTGTTTACCATGCCCATGCTGTGTACAACTGACTGCTTCAATATCAACTCCATTCTATAAAAAGATAAGATTAATCATGGTGAAAATAAAACTTCACACATGTCCAAAGTGATTATTTTGTTATACAACAGACAGAATGACAAAATGGTCAACTAAATGTCTGAAAAAACGAACTTATTTGACAAACAATTGCTTGGCTTCTTATGGCACGTATAATCTTGGAAAGCATGACAATAGAATAGAGGACACCAAAAACACTGGTCTGGTGGTGACTGCAAACTGCTACAAACATAATGAAGGCGCCAAATGGGGAGGGAGGATGACGGGAATACAACCGACACAGAGTGAGAGAGATGTTGAAAGAGAGGTATCTCTCATTTCCCTCTGACTCCATGTCCTTTACTCCCACCCCCCATCAAACTTTCTGCCATTTCTTTCCAGAGCTACACGCTTGTAGCCCCTTATGGATCCATCAGTATATGACAGGCCCAGTCATCCGAGGAGAGGGGAGTCAAGCCCACAAGATCTGTATTTAAACGCAATGTTTTACCAACAAACTTTCCCTGCCTGGAACACATTAAGGCCCAAGTAAATGGCCTGGGGTCGGGAGAAGGGGAGTTGGTTGGAATGGCAGAGGTTGCGTGCCTTCGGCAGTGGAAATGGGTCATAACAAAACAGAATGCAGGACATACTGTGAATGGGCGTGCTTTTTTTCTTCCCGTTTGTGTTTTTTCTAGGTTGGTAACGTTATTATTGCGTGATGGTAATGGCTGACAGATTGACTGGCTGAGCTGGGTTCCATCGAGGCGGAACACTCTGGCAGTCCTGCTACACCAAGCAAATGCGCACAAACATACACACACACAAACGCAAGCTCGAACACTCAGGTTAGGCCTGTGTCAGGTCGTATTTTATGATTTTAAGACTCCATTTGCGGTAGGTTTGCTTGTGCCTACTCAGGGGTTAATGGCGTGTCCAAGGGGGCTAGTCTGACCTTTGACACAGGCTAATGTAGACTCCGGAGCTGAAGGGGTTGAGGCCAGTGGGGGAGAAAACTGTTCATACGTGAAACCTGACCTCTCTCGACATTAGCCGTATTCTCCCCAGACAAAGACACTGTGCCCATCTAGACACACTGGGTCCTTTAACGACATCATTGCTATCTGCCAAATGAGAGGTCTGCAGACGAACGGGTTAAACAAAATATGTCGAAATATATCTGGCCTTGACAGACCAGAGACCAAGGTAATCATGACCGGTGACACCAGATTGTAGGATATGGAGATATGAGGTGCTGTGTTGGACAGTCATGGACGCTGTGTCAAGACGATATTGGAGTGATTCCATCCGTCCACTCAGAGAGCTCATCTTGAGGGTTTGGTGAGACAGTTCACAAAAGACATGTTGCATGTCAGGAACGCTGCAAACAGGCAGGACTGCTAGGATTTCTTTGTTGGTATAATAAACCCCTGGCAGCCCAGACAACATCAGGACACGCTAAAAGCAGCGCTGGCACTGGTTCAAAACAATGCATCTCCGGAGGCTGAATACATTACGGCAAAATAATGGACCATTAAGGAACGTTCCCCACTGTACTTATAGAACAATAACCACAAACTTCAACTGCATTAGTTTGTAATTATTAACCAATTACGCCAGATGAAACTGTTAGCATGTTGTTGTTACTATGCTAATTGAAGCACATAGCATGCGGGGCATTTTAATGTAAAGTCCCCGCTGATACATTAGTGAGAAACAACAACAACCCCCGCATACATTTCCATTTTCACAGCTGTCTGTGCCTCCATCACGTCTATTCTTCTACTGTCCATCCCCGTCACCCCACATCCTGCCCCCTCAAAATCTGGTCCCGTGGCAATGACCCGGGGGAGGGGGGGGGACCCTTGGCGTGCGCTCGAGCACAAAGGGTTAATACAGCACCCAACATGTCATGATCGCAGCCGTAACCTTGGACTGAAAGGGAGGAGAGTTGTTCATCTTAAAGTTACTTAATCCATTAGGTACCACCTGGTGTCCAGATTTACAAAGCTACTAAAAGAGTCGTATGAGATATACCGTCCTGTGTTGTTATCCCGTCCTGTCGGCAACCTGCATCTCTGCCAAGCCAGCCCTATAGAACATTAAGTCTGACCCTGAACCCATAACAGGGCTCTATAATCCCTGACCTGATAACAACCACCTCAACCTAAACACCACACCCATCGTACATTAACCGACTCAACACACCCCACCCACACTCAACAAAATCAGATCAGTAACGCCCATTCAGTCTTCCACCATGCCTGTCTGCAAGGCTAACAAAGACCCTCACACACACAGACAGACAGAGGGTCCAAGACCATCCAAACACCCTCTAAAGGTCTAATCCGCTACTCTGATAGTGTTACACACATGAGGCTGGCTGACTCCCCAGGCATTTTTCTTTGACATAAACACCGGCAAACCAGCTAGACAAACACACAGATCCCATTTCATTATTGAAGCTTGCGTGGCAAGGCAAACAAACTGAGGAAAGAGTAGGGTACTATCTCATGCTAAATGCAAAATTTACTACAGTAGCTCAGGATATTTCATAAAATGAACCTCTATTTTCCACTGGAGGCTGTGGTGCAGGGGCATGCCAAGTCATTTTCCCACTGTGAGAAATACATAAGTTAAATAAACTAAAGGGCCCAGCTTTGGGCAGCCACTCAAGCCTGTTCATTAAAACCACCAGATATAACAAAATCCTTTCTGGCATTGGGCTCACAGGAAGGATAGA
Source organism: Esox niger (assembly GCA_016801105.1). Lineage (NCBI taxonomy): Eukaryota > Metazoa > Chordata > Actinopteri > Esociformes > Esocidae > Esox > Esox niger. Next base: position 32,614 of record JACXGJ010003017.1, read on the forward strand.
ATACAGTCTGCTCTTTGGCAGAATCCTGCCAAGCCTTCGAGAACCAGTTTGTCCTTGGATAGAATACCCACTATTCCATTCCACAGACGTCTTGCCGCAGAAGACACATGGTGACCTCTTGCTAGATCTGGACCGCTCTTTATACGCGCATGTGAACATGCACACGCCCCTATTAATCATAGCATTCACATCGTACTGCAAGACAGCAGGACATTCCCAAAAACGTCCAGGCTTTTCCTGAGGGGTCGAAAGGGCGGTGAACACTCTATATATATTTCTGGATGACCTCACCCCTTTCTCCCACTCCTCACCCCCGAGTTTTCCTCAGAAAGATCTCTTAGAGTCTAAAATTCCACTCCGATTCACTAATAGGCACACTTACTCTAATCTAGTAGCTGAAATATCTCCATGACGACTTGGTGGACATGAATAACCATTGAGTGGGGAGCAATGAGGCTTTCCAGTATTTATTATATAGAATGTTATTGTTTTAGTTGTTGGTCATATTTTTTATTTCATAATGCACCAAATGTTTTCAATGGGGGACATGTTTGGACTGCGGACAGGCCAGTTTAGCATCCAGACTCTTTTATTACGGAGCCATGCTGTTGTGATACGTGCAGAATGTGGTTTAGCATTGTCTTACTGAAATAAGCAATGCCTTCCCTGAAAAATGTATGTTGCCTTTACAGATATGCAAGTCACCCATGCCATATGCACTAATGAACCCCCATTGCACCATGTATGTATGCTTTTGAACTGTGCGCTAATTACAAGCCAGATGTTCCCTTTCTAATTAGCTCGGAGGATGCGGTGTTCATGAGTCCCAAAAATAATTGAACATATTAATTTGTCAGACAACTGGACAGGTTTCCACTTTGCCACAGTTCATCTTAAATGGGGCTCGGACCCAGAGAACGCAGCGGCGTTACTGGATCTTGTTTATATATGGTTTCTTCTTTGCATTGTAGAGTTTTAACTTTCATTTCTGTATATAGCAAAGTACTGTGTTCATAGACTATGGTTATTGGATGTATTCCTGAGCCCATGCAGTGATTTCCTCTACAGAACCATGTCTGTTTTTAATGCAGTGCCGCCTGAGGGCCCAAAGATCACGGCCATCCAATATTGTTTTTTGGCCTTGTCCCTTGTGTACTGAGATTTCTCTGGATTCTCTGAATCTTTTAATGATATTATGTACTGTGGATGATGAGATCCCCAAAGTGTTTGTGAATTTAATGTTGGGAAATGTTATTCTTAAATTGTTGCACTATTTGCCTGTGCAGTCCTTCACAGTGTGGTGAACCCCACCCCCTCTATGTTTGCACCCAATCATGTAGCTGACCTGTTCAAAATAAACCTAATTAGTTGTGAGATGTTCCATCAGGTATATTTTGATATTACACAAGTTTTCCAGTCTTTTGTTGCCCCTGTCCCAGCTTTTATTGAATAAAAAGCTTAAATGATTTGCACATCTTTGTACTCTGTTTTTATTTCCATTGTATACAGTGTCCCAACATTAATGGAAACAGGGTAGTATATACGCTGGCTTGTTTTTTCTTACATGCTTAGCATTTTTTTCTTTTTTTCTGTTTGTTTTGGAACGAGGAGCTTGCCTTTGAACTGTATTAGATTGGAATTTTTGAATGACAATAGAATGAACCAATAATATTTTGAAGTGCAATTTGTGGAACCTTCAAAGAAATATTTGTAAGTTTAGGACTTAGCAAAGCTGGTATGACATTAGGAACTAATTGGTTATCATTTGCCCTTTTCATTGTTTCAATTGATTGTCTTTGTTTGACTATTGCTGTTAGCAGTCTATGAAAATAGGATGTGACATGGTCTATGCATGACTGAGTGAAAAACATCACATTTCAAGAAATAGTTACTTCGTTCGCAAGAAATGTGATTTCCAATTTGACATGAACATCAAGTTTTTTTCATTGTCACGTCAAGCTGACAAGGTTATTATATCAGCGTGAATGAGATGCTTTAATCTTCAGCGGTTTGTGAATGTTGTCCTCCTATCAGCCATGCTAGATCTGTTTTATAAAATGTGTCAATCATTCACTGAGCTGTTCAGGTCTCTTTTGCAGTCACATCCTTTGACGTGTTCCTGACAGTTCTGGATATTGATGATGACGCCAGGCTACCATGCTGAAGGTTGTGAGGTACACGCTGTGTGGTGTGGGTACTGTTGTCTCTACGAGGGGCTGCCCCAAGGTCACATCTGTTTAATTCATTTATAATATCATCCTAACGTGATGCTAGGATTGTAATTTTCTGATTGTTCTGTGTGATACAACATTTTGTTCGATTTTCCACCCAACAGAAAACCTAGGTCCAATAGCCATGGCTTGCCAGTTTGAAGTCATAGTAGAACAGAATACACAGTCAAAAACCTAACGTATGCCATTGGTAACAAGATAAAGCAGAAAAGGGAGCGACATAAAAAAATTGCACATCCAGGAACCAGAAAGAGGACTTCTGTACTCTACTAGGCCGCATTTCCACCAAAAGTATCCCAAACCTTTAGTCCCAGGAATTACTTTTCAAGGAACTAAAGGTTCCTTCAGTCCTTTGTTGTGTGCATTTCCACAGCAGTCTAAAGACCTGTGAGGATTAGGCAAATTATTCTGCTGACGTATGTTCTCACTCTGACGTTGGCACCGTACGCTATACAAAGTGCCAAAGCAACAGCACAGTAACCGTGGAGGAGATTCAAGTTGTGCTGCTGTTGATCGTGATTTATTGGATTTTACAAGCTTTTGCGATGATTGACTGAGATTGATTTTGTTCTTCATCTGTTTTGATTCAATAAATATTTCAGCAGTAAGCGAGACATTGTGGGAGTTCTGTTTTCAGATTTACACTAACAGCCACTATACATTTGGTTCCACAACTATTTATTTACAACATATTTACAAAAATGTAGGCGTAAAATACAGTAAATATAACGACTAAAAACATGTTTACATTTTTTAAGCTTCTCCCAGCACTGTTTCCCGGAGTAAATAATGTTCAGTTCACTTGCAGGATATTTTCGCGCACACCTTATCAATACGGATCGGCGTTTCCAATCCAGCTGGATTTTGGTCCTCAGCATAAACACGCAATAAAGCCTGGACTTGGTCTTTGATCCCGTTAATGTTAATGGATAATGCATGCTGGTTCTCATCGCTTTGGAGTTTATCATATCAAATGCACTTCAGGCTGCGGTCTGAATACATGACTGTGTCTGTCTGCTACACATGAGAAACGAGTGCAAAATAAGCACCCTGGGAACATAAATTACCCACCCAGCTTTTGTATGACACCTCTAAACACAACACAAACAATATGGTTTGGAGATCAATCAGTGCTGAAACTAGTATGGAGTTAAAAATTAATTAGGAGTTCCAAGGAAATGTTGAAGGAGCATTTAACTACTTGAACCAAATCTAGAAATACTTCAGAAGGCAATATGTGGGTAATCACAGTTGGCAGAGTTGGTAACTTTTTTAAATTTACATTAGCGTAAAATGAACAAATTTTACACGAATGGTGAATTGTTGGAGGCAGAATTAGAAGACGCATATATTGTGTTTGTATGATTGATATTGCCTGCTCGAAAAGTTAAAATGTTGGCCAGTTCAGCCTAAGGAAAAAGCCTAAGGATTTACTATTAATAACAAAAGCACACTTGAAACAACATCCTAAAAACATTAGTTGGAGGATTGACATGCAACAGATGATGCGCCCCAGAATATATACGTAAGTATATACCTAGGACAGGAATTCCTGACCAAGGTAGCAACATATATGGTTACCAAATAATGCATATATTAAATGTCTCCTGGTATTTATTATAAAACTGTGAAACGAAAACCTGTGGACTGGGCCTCCTCGCCGTTTGCCACTGCTCCAATTCAGAAACATTCAGCACTTCAAGCCCCACCCCCAAAAGCTCTGGTACTTTTGGAAAGTACTAACCCCCCCCCCCGAGCAGGGACATTTTAGGGGGTAAAATAATGTCCGCAAAACTTAATTTAAACCCTGGTTCCTGTGGTGGAAACACAGTGAGTTCCTTAAAAGGTTCCTAGTTGCTGGGTCAAATTCCTGCGGTGGAAACGCGGCTTTTAAGACTTAGGCTTCATGAAGGGGCACTGCTTAAAGGCAGAGCACTGTTATATGAAGTAGGGTGCCAGACACAAGCCATGTTGGTGAGAAACCGGATAGAGACACAAGTGGTTGCGTTCCGAAGACAGTGTGCCCTACCTGGGGCTGCCTGCATCTCCACTAGTCCTCCAGCTATAATCAGGGCCTCCATGATCTTCATGTGGTGCTCCGGGTTCACGTCCGCACTGCAGGATGAAGGACAGGTCGCGTTAGAGGACATCGGTTGAAACGGGACAAGGATGTCAAGAAAATAGTGCTGTTGATGTACTGTAAATACTGGCATATTTGAGCATGTTGAATGACAAAAGAGAGGCACTTTCCTGTAATAACCCGTGTAATAAACATCAAAGCCCTTCGCATGGTTGATCTCCTGCACTACATTAAACCAATTGGCTATTTTGAAAGAACTCGAGAACAAGTCAAAGTTTGAGAGAAGGTTTCTGGGTCATTAAACTGGTCATGAACCGGAGTAAGAGTTGGAGGAAGTGGAGTTTCACAGGGAAATGTCTGGCAGGCTGATGTCTCCTGAAAAGCAGAGCAACTCTTTTACCCCTCCCCTCCCTTCCTCTCCACACTCTATATCATTTTGCAGCATTGACAAAGAAACTGTTGGTGTTGATACACTTATTTGTGAGACAGATTTGTGAAAGCACCCGTGTGTTGCTCTTGCTACATTTGTTTGACAGGACACAACTCTGTCCCAAAATATGTGCCGAGATTCCATTATGCTCAGTATACAGTAATGTATAGGGTAACATTGTGTGCAAACAACACTAAGCTCATTATTTACAGTATCCTGAAGATTATTGGATTACATAGTAATCTCCATTGTACAGTTAATCTGTTATCAACAACTATTGATTTGAATGCACTTGTTCAAGAGCTACTTTGTCTTTAAAAACTGTATAATCTTTAGTGACGTTTATCTGTATTTAATGTATGCACACGCACACGCACACACAATTGTTTTAGTAAAGAGTCAGCTGAATGGCATAACATGTTATTATATCCCTGTTGTAATATACAGTATTTTTATTGCTAATTACTTAGCGGGGTTCTCTAATTGCGATGTGTCCTCCCCACCCCCAGTCCTGCCATTCCTCTTGGGTTTCCATCCACTGACCGAACGCCTTCGTACCAATTGGCAGCCTAAATAGCCCAGTAAAGGTCAGATTACCAGACTCAGGATGACCTCCATCCAATCATCTGTTGGTTGTGACCAGAGCGCTGGAATACCACAAGTCAAGTTAACATCAACAACCCAACCGAGCAACGGGCCAGAGAGAGCAATGTATTCTGGGAGAACTCAGCACGCTTACTCCTCCCAGTGACGTCTGAGTTGAGCTGCAGAGAAAGTGGAAGAGGCTAAACAAACATCACAAGTTCTGACTCATTGCCTCTAATCTGTCATTTTAGATTTCTATGTAAACAGAAGCCAGGAACAGACATTCCACGCTGATTCTGAGCAATTTGGAGCAATTCTCTTGGTGTGCCGTTACAGAGTATGCAAAACACAAACAGCATACCCAAAATGTTAATGCTTTGCTAGTCTGTTGGAGCATACCAAACGGGTACTACTGCACTGGGATTGCTAATCTTCTGCTTCCAGAACATTCTTAAAGTGCATACAGATTCAGATAGGAACAGCAGAACAATCAACTGGTCATTTTCAACAACAACAGCAGCAACATAATTGAAGCGTTGTATATCAGGATGTGATCAGAACAGAAAATTTATCCACACCAAAAAAAATTTAAGTATGTTGCCAGCTTTCCATAGATTTTTATCATAAATTGCAAAAAATGTAATAGTTCATATTAAGTTTGTGTTCCTTTTAGTAGCCTAGGCTAAATTGTTTTCCACTTAACATAATGTTCTAGTTAAGTATTTGACCCAAGTAACAGCCCTAACAGTTAACGCTAGCTTGCTACTTACACCCTATGTTAAGTTTTTGTCAGTTGGGCACGAAAAAAATATTGAAGCATTTCAGTGTTGAACAAACATGACATTATAATACCACGATATGGTGAAACTTGTTAAATGCACTCACATGTGCCTACTTGTCTTTAACACTTGCTTACTCGCACGCTTACTCGCACGCATCCTCTCACGCTTACTCGCACGCATCCTCGCACGCTTACTCGCACGCACCCTCGCACGCTTACTCGCACGCTTACTCGCACCCACACATAAGTTTAACTGTTGTTGGCTTTTTAAATGTTTTGGAATACATTGTAGTATTCTCTGTTGGAGATAATGCAAATGTTCCTACTACATTATTGTGTTTGTGTCATCTATACCTATATTCTGAGACTCAACAGATTCAGCCGTTGGCGTTGGGTTAACACTCTTTGACAAGTTCTGTTGCCACTTTCTGATTATGTTTCTGGCAAGATTTAAAATCCAAACATGTTAATCATTTAATACGTTTTGAAAAAGTGCTAAAATATCCAATTATAAATAATTGATTGCTAAATGATTGTATCCTGATTGCTGATTGCAGTTCCACAGGGGGCAACGGGGGTATTGCACCCTCAGGTAGAAAGTCGTGCCCCCCCCAGTTTTGTTTCTCCATATACACAGCCGATTGTAAATTAATTTGACCCATCCTATGTCATAGTCAACACTGTACAATCATCCCAGATCAGTGCGTATCGATCGGTTTTACGTGCACATATATGTTTCTTAATGTTTCGTCATGGTTAGGGCTTGCGCAGTGATTAGACATGCCTACTCATTTTATTTATTATTTATTATTATACACTGCTCAAAAAGAATATGGGAACACAATCATCACAGTATAACACCAAGTAAACTTCAGGGATATCAATCTGTCAAGTTAGAAAACATAAGCGATTGTGAATCAATGTCACCTGTTTTGGTGCAAATAAAAAAGAAAACAGGTACACTGAAGAGGCAACAGCAAGAAAACCCCCAAAAGGGAATGGTGTTGCAGGTGGTGGCCGAGGAAGAACAGGAGGAGCACTGCCAGAGCCCTACAAAATGACCTCTAACAGGCTACTGGACAAAACTGTCAGAAACAGACTCCATGAGGGTGGCATGAGGCCCTGACGTCATCTAATGGGCACTGTGCTCACAGCCTATCACTTTGCAGCTTAACTGGCATTCACCAAAGAACACCAGAATTGGCAGGTCCACCAGTGGCGCCCCGTTCTCTTTTAAAATGAGAACAGTTTCGCACTGAACACGTGACAGACATGAAAGAGTGTGGAGACGCTGTGGTTATGCTGCCCGCAACATCATCCAGGATGACCGGTTTGCTAGTGGGTCTGCGAAGGTCTTGGTAGGCATATCCTTGGAGGGTCTCACAGACCTCCATGTGCTAGTCAACGGTACCCTGACTGCTGTTAGGTACCGGGATGAAATCCTCAGACCTCAGACAATGTTTTGAGCAGTGTATTTATGGTGAATGATTAAATACTTAGAAACTAGTTTCTATTTATAATGGTGCCATCAGGTGTGATGACTTGTTTGTCATTGAGTCAGTGTTACTGATGCAACGTGGGCACTTCATTACCAAACACCAAGTAACTAAATTAGGATTAAAAAAAATTGTCATCAGCTAACTGTTAAACATTAAACTGTTGGTTACTTTTAAACTAGCCTTCATCTGGGTGATCACAGAGATGTGAATATTCGATCTATTAACTGGTAGCATGTGTCAGATTTATCATGACTTGTAAGGCAAAGAAAAGCTGTTGCTATGAAAAATGTTCTACTTAATCAATTGAGTGTACTGGTGAACGGATAGATCAAATAGGCTGACAGATGGACGGTTTGCGAAGTGATTCCTCGCACCCTTGTAAAAGTATTTTAGTAGAAAAAGAAAAATATAGTCATTAATTTTGATATATGGTGTGGCTGCTGTATTTTGTAGTTTATTTTGATTCATTTCAAGGTATTTGGTATTATATTTTAAAATACATTTTGATGTATCTTTACCCATTTCTGGGTGTAAACAGCGTAGATTATCTCACTTAAAAACTGAGATAATAGCCTACATAATGACCTATTAAACTGAATAAAAATCGAGTTAAAGTTTAGTCTTCTATTTTAAACGTTTTAACAATTTGAAGGTGCAGCCTGTGTTGAACTATTCATTTAACTACTCATTTAATGCAATTGCTGTTTGTTTAGGCAACATTTCTAAACCCTTAAGGTATATTTACTCCCATATTACTTTTGTTTGCAGGCACCAACATTGAAGCCAAAACTTTTAATATCCATGCGGTTGTGTATGTAGAAAAATATATTTTCGTGCCACTCGTTAACTTGAAGCGGACATCTTCGCTAACAGTTGCAGTGTTAACTCAAACTAACATTGAAAACCATCAAGTTTTTCAACAAAATTAGTCCAGGTATTTAAGTAAACTACAAAAATACATACAGCATCCGCAAAAAAAACATTACGGACCTACAATGCATGCCTGTTGCTTTGCATGAAGTGCTTATCATTCACCTTTTTAGAGTTGAAAATTGCGTAAGCTGGCAATTTTGATTATATTTCAATTAATTGTGCAGCCCTACCTCATAGCATTTATTAGATTTAAGATACAAATATTTGGAACATAGAATAAAGTGAAGAAAGACAACCAGGTTCTGTTTGGGCACCTGCGCATGAAGATACATTTTGACAAGCTGGGGCAGTTCAGATACTATAAGTTGTGTACATTTGTGTACATTTGGTCTGAAATTCTCGTGAACGCAAATCCAGGGGGTCAACTTTGGGTGGGAGACCTTTCCGCTTTGAGATCAATAATCTGGGTCCTTTAACTGATATCAGAGTCAGAAAAGGTCTGTTGACTGATGATTGTGAGTTTAGTGAAAACTGGGCCGGCTCATCTTGATTAGGGTCTGGTAGTTGTCCACTCGTCAGGCAAAGGCTTACTGTATATTTTTATAACAGGACCTGAAAAAAAGAACAGTCCAGCCCATCTGGCATTTGTCAGAATTGCCAGAAGGCCAGTTCGACAATGCCAATTAACACTTTATAAATGCACCATTCATTCTTACCTTAAGTGGGAGTGTTTGAAAATGGCCTCACTAAAAGCCTGGCCTAGAAGTCTGGGGCTGGCCTGGTTCTGAGCCCCACTCTGGGCAACTCTGACCAGGTGTCTGATGAGGTGCACCAGAAGCTGGTGGTTGACCTGGGGTACACTAGGGGACTCCAGGATCCTCTTCAGCTTCTCGCCACACTCCTCTATGCTCTGAGTCTCTGGAGTAGAAAGACAGAGGAGAAAGAGTCAAATTGTGTTTTGTATGTTGGAGAAATGTGTATTCGTGTGTGTTGGGGCAGAGAGTACTAACATAATATTATTTATTGGATATTTGCCTGGATTAAATTTTTTGAAATACACCATCTTATTTTTAAGGTGGCCAAATGAAAACAATAATATGAATTCAAAACATAACAAACTTTAGTAAAAAAAATAATAAAGCAACACATACCTATGAATAATAAAATGTGTAATAAGAACAATAATAAAGTAAGAATACAAAAAACAATATCTTAAAAAGAAAACACACTGTACAGCTACATAGTATATCTACAACCAATGAAAGCTACTGCTACTGTACTACTAACCAATACAACTAGGCTTTCGGAAATATAAATGGAATTCATATTTAGAAATCTATCTGTACATGAATACACACTGTACACAAACACGCATACTAAATACATACTAGATATATACCATACAAGATTTATTGTAAATGTAAAGATGAATCTATATTAGATGCATTTGAAGCATGCAGGGTGGTTTTCAGTGTTTCATATTGATCCTAATCATTCATAGCGCTCTTGACCTTAGTGACCCTGTGAGTCTTGACTGATTTCTGTCAGAATCGCCCTAGTAACCCTGTGTGTCTTAACTGATTTCTGTCTGACAGTGAAAGAGTTTTGGACTAGTGTGTGTGCTTGGGTTTTTTGGTAGCATGTGTATTGTTAGTAATTTCCACCTACGCCTGAGGCAATTAGCACTAGCTTGGTTGGCCCAGGGTGCTTATGAGAGATAAGTGTTTTGGGCTTAAGGTCAGGGACACACAAGGAGTGGTCAGGAGGCATTGGGGAAGAATGAGGTGGTAAGGGAACGTTCATCTTTGTAGACGGGAGTGTTTGTGTGTCTTGTTGTGATGTGCTGGGCAACAGATGGCAAAATGCTGCCATTTTTTTCACCTGATGACAGCTACTCTGCTGTTAGCTGCTCTTTGTTGAAACCTTTTGCTTATTTACGTACACCCAAGCCGAACAAAATGAGCACTGGCTTGAAAAAAACCCAGTGCAGTCAAACACATGATTTCACTGTATTCTTGAAGATATTTCCCTACTATGGCAGATAACATTCTGAAATAGTTGATAAAGCCTTTTATTGTATAAAATGTGAAAGTTCCAGGTCTTTACATAATTGATCAGAATAAAATGTATGACTAATGACTTCACTTGGATTAGGGAACGGTTTCTAGAGCATTCTGTCAGTTGTGTTTCTAAATACACTCAAATAAAACCACTAATTCAGACTAGTCATCACAAACGCCAGAGGACTCTCAGGTTAATACAAAATTAAAAGTAAATGTTGGGCTGTTATTTTATGTCTCATAGTCACTTACAGTGATTATTATATTACAAACAACATGTAAAAGACTGCATGGGGCCTTTAAGGCTGACCCAGGATGTTTAAACTAGATATGTGTCTTACGGTCTGAGGTTAGGGGACAGAGGTCAGGGAGACAGACGGGGGAGGGGGTGGGGGTTGTCGTTGAGAGCTGTTCGATGATATATGGTTGACAATGTGCCTGGTCTGATGAAGGTCAGGGGTTTTGACCTCTTCTTGTCTCGCCTCTTCGGACTGCAGACACAGTCGATGACAGCTACACATCCCAGACCTCCCTCAGATCCTGCACCCCACAATATATATTGATATTGTCTGACCTCAATAGAGGACTGGGCTGGGAACTTGGTCTGTCCATCTGTCCTTGAGGATCTACCGGACACTGGGAATGAGGCCAAAAGGAGGGGGGGGTGGAAGGGGGAAGGACCTTTAGGGGCAACAGACCAGTCAAATGGCTTTCCATCTGTTAAGGACATTGAATAATTTGGGGCTAAGATTAAAAACTAAATCTGGATCATACTGTGTGTGCTAAGCTTCAAATGAAGCAATAGAGGCAAGTTTGAGCAGCAGGAATTTTGCCAGCCAATGTTTAAGCACATAATGTAATAAAAAAATAATAAAGCCTCAGGTTTCAAAAACAAGTTTGTGAACTTGCCCTAAATAATTGTTAGTAGACCAACTATTGTAGTTTATTCATGCTCTGTCACAAGTATACACACATCCTTTTACTGTACTAGCTAACATTAGCTAGCCCAACTATTTTGCAACGATGAACCTTATAAATCGGCTAGCTAAGCTTAAATGGTTAAAAACACTGTTTGACAACAAAGAAGTATGAAAAGCACAAACTGGTAACCACTCATGAATATCTCTATAAGATGCTGACTAGGTAGTTGTTATTATATTTATTATTTGCTAGCTAGTGTGATTTTGCAAGCTAGTATGGTTGCAATGTGTTTTTGAAAACCTGTTGATGTCTGACTCGAAAAAAATATCTGTGTTTTGATGGAAATGGAATATTTGTTCAGCAAGCATACAAACTACTCTTCTTAACAAGCTTTTCTTAAGGTACTGACCCAAAGAGTATTTGTACTCAGCCCCGTCAAAATCTCCCATCAATGTTAACCATGGCTTTCTCACAAATGGGTGTGATTTTACCTAATCGTGACAGATGAAGACTGAAAATATTTTTTTACAAAACACTTCATCAGTGTTTGGGAACGTTACTTTAAAAAGTATCGAATTACAGATAGTAGTTACAGGAGAGTTCCAATAATATAACTATTTACGTTACTTAGTTACCTTTTGTTGTAAGTAAGGTGTTAAGTTACTTAAAGACAAGTCCTCTGTTTCTATATTCACGTGTTGGTCACTTTTGCGTAGAAGTCACACATGTAAGGGGTTATTGTGTAATTACATAGTCTGGTATTACATGGTCAGTGTCAGTCACCGGGATATAACATTATTAATCATTACACAGCAAGAGTGACCAATCCTATTATCTCAAGAAATCATATACCATCATAAGAAACAATATTGTGTTAAGGTCTTTAATCAAGAATCTCTTAAATCAATACATTATTTTGTATTGCAGTGCCTTCCCCATTTTCAGGCCTTGCTTATTAGGCCGGATAAATGTACAGATTTAAATAGTAGATGGACCCATTTCAGTGAACAATGAAGAACAAAAAACTGCTTTAGACTTCTACACAGATTCACATACCTTCCCAAAAACGAAAAAGCTCCAAATGGAAAGCTTTTTGCAATAATGTGCATAATCCAAAATGTTTCATGACTATTCAGACATGAATAATTGCTAAATATGTTTTCAAATGATTCAGAATAATCACATATAAATACATGTTAGAAAGTTAACATGTATTTATATGTTCATTTGCATTCAACTTTGGTCCAAAAGAGGATGATTTAGTAACAAATGTTGGTCATCCGACAGGCAAGAGATTCCTGCAAAACATGACAATAACTCCTGCAATTGGTTATAGGCGAGGGTAAAACAACATAGTCAAAATAGTAAACTTCTTTCCAAGCCTGAATCATGCAGCTCAGCCTTCCACTGGACAAATAGCTTGTAGGCGCCACAAACTGAAATTAATGGGAGCTGGGAGCGTGGCATTGGTACATCAGGTGTATCATGAACTTCAGCAGGAAGTGCTAGTGCTGCCATCTTTGCATACTTTTGCTGCCACTGCTACTGTAGAAAATAAACGCTACATACATTATGTTGGCTTCTCTGAGGGAAATTGAGTAGCGTGTTATTTAGTTGACTAGTAAGGGATTACTTAAATAACTTACACGTTACGTGACAGTAAACTGTACAACGGAATCCAACCATCTGCAGATGTTCTGTAAATAGTAGTGCTATCAACAAAAGTTAAACAAACTTTAAACTGATAAGCAGCTGCTTGCTAAGGTTTAGGTTTAGAAGAAGGTGATGGGTAACGGTTAAGGATAGCAGATACAGTAGTTAAAATATTACTGATAGTCAGTAGATAAACTGTAGAGCATCTACAGACACACTTTAGGGACTCACTTTAGGAAAACAGTACCTACTTTGGTGTGATTTTTCTTGTTCTAATCAGACAAACAATTGTCTTTATCCTAACAAGGAATATGTACTGTAAGTAAGTAGACAAGGAACATTTACTAAAAGGTTTCTATGGAAATCCTTTTAAAATGTATTCTCTGGTGAAACTAGTGTTCCGATTAGTAACTTTTTCATTTTACTAGTAAAAGTTGATTAGGTAGTAATTATTCCAAAATGTACTAGTATACAGTATACAGAAATTGTAACTACTTGCTATTCCATTTTTTCTAGACACAAATTTCCCCCATTTTACTTTGAACTCTACGCACTGCATATCAACTACACACTTCTAACTAGTTACTATCGGAATTATTACTAGTCATTTTAGCAACTTGATTACAAACAATGTTATGGTTATTAGAGCTTATTCATAATGATTAATCTCCATTCAAGTTTGAACTTGAATCAGTATCTTAATGGATTTGGGAAATAGCAAATTATCATTTTTGTATTCAGCAGAAGAGAATGCATTGTTTCTAAAAATCCTCTTTTGCCACTGGCCGTTTCAACAGCTAATTGGCCATTCGTGAACGATAATGATACAGTTAAACTGACAAACGTTTCTTACTGTTTACCTCCACCACAAATTGCATCTATGAACTGTATGGCGTTTGCCACTGGCCGTTTTAACAGCGTAATAGCCAGTAATAGGCTTTACCAGTATCTACTAACTTACTGGAATAGAATTGAGCAATTGCTAGCGAGTCAGCTAAAGCTATTTCATTTCATGGCATAAGAACACATTTTCTTCTTCCATGGCATAACAATGTATTTTTTCTTTGATTCGTGAATGACTGAATCAATTAAGGTGACGATAACTACGTTTTCATCAAATGAAAAGACGAGTGAATCGTGAAATGCACCAAAAATAGTCGCAATACTGTGTAACATAATTTTATTGCTGTCCACAAATAAAATGTATTATTAGAGTAAAGGCTCCCTATAACGTAACTACTGTATGTTGAATACAACAAATGTGTTTGTCTATCCTGACCCAAAACGCATGTATGGTTGCGTACCTCCAAAATCCACCAGAAACATTCAACTGTTTTATTTCAGACTTACTATAATGTAGATACTTAAGGTTTTAGCCAGCAAAGTTTTCGTCTATATGGAAAAATGCATAATGTGTACTTCCCTTTGCCTGTGAGGAGATCTGAACAAGGGACCTATAGTTTACACTTAGCTAACCACTACGCTATTTAACAAGGGGTAGTCAGTCAGTCACTCACTCACTCACTCACTCACTCAGGTAGTCAGTCACTCACTCATTCAGTAAGAGACATTCGCTCTTAGCCAGCCCCACTTACGCGGTCTGGCAAAAATACGATGCTTTTAAGAAATGACAATTGAGGCGGGACACAGGCAGAGTTGAAGGGAAACATCCTTTTAATGGTCTTCTTTATCAAACCAAACAGAAAACTATAAAATGAGAGGCAGACCGCAAACCGAGTGCAAACACAATGAACCACAAACTGAAGTACTGCATCAAAACAATGTTCTGAGACGGTTTCTCAAACAGTTATGGTCACGGGACGCTGGGTGCGGAAATGCTGTGACCTGTTATTGAACGCTGTGCAGTTATGTCACAAACAATTTATTGACTCAGGTTTTGACAATCAGGTGCAGTACTAACAACTCTGAATGAGAGTGGTCACTTTGTTGGAAGTTAGCGGAGTTGGTAGTAATCTACTGCCATAGATGTTCTATCAACTATGGCAGTAACTCTTTCAGGATGCATCGTGGCCTTTACTGAACCCCTTACTACCAATTTTAGTAGGCTACTACAGCAATGAGTGAAGTCCAGCGGTGGCTCAGTGGGTGGTGTCAAGACTCTCCTATGGAACTACACGAGTTCAAATACCATTTACTTTCTCCCAAATGGAACTTGACTATTGTTTTAAAATTATTCATTTCATTTAGAGCATCCTATGGCTCTGACTTTATCATTCAAATCAATACAATGGATGCATTGTTAAAAAAAGGCATCTTGAGAAGTAAAAGTTTTTTCGACACTCACTGCATCGGAACAATCTCCCGAGTAGCGATGTGTTGCTTTGCACACACGTCCGATACTGTTCTGAGTTTTTGACACTGTTTGGACACTCACTGCATCAGAACAATGTTCTGAAACATTTCTGCAAGGTGTTGAAACTGTCACGTGATATTTAACGAAACCACTAGTGTCGATTGACGGTCTTTAACCTGACTGCCTCAGGCTTTGAAAATTGAAGTGGTGATATCAACAAGTTTAAATGAATTGTGTCCATTTTGTGCAACAGAAACATTTGTGAGATTAATGAGACATTGTTAAAGTTAGCTGTGCAACAGCTGCTTAAAATTAGCCAGGCTAGTAGAAACTTGTGCATGTTGCAAAGCGCAGGTTTCCAGTTCTGCAGTGCCTGAGCGCCTTTTTGATGAGTGTCGACACTTTCAAACACAGAGCTCTATTTAGCAATTAAAGTAGAAAAATTACCGATCATTTTAAGTTAGTGCGTAGTGTCGTTGACTACATTCGTTGACTACTAAACAAGGCGATCCTGGTTCAAATTTTTTCTTCAATTTACAAACAATATTTATAGTGGATCAAATAATGTCTCATTTACTGCAAAAGGAATAGGAGTGAAACTCTTCGCCCACACGCCTTTATCATTCAAACACTTTCATGGAAGACTGGTTAAATGAAAAGCAAGCTGGAAAGGCCAGAGGACTGCGGGTTACGAACATTTTACTTTTACTTTTCAAGTAGCACACACACTAAACTGTTGAGCCATGAAATATCTTCTGGTAATATGGGAAAATACAGTGGGGCAAAAAAGCATTTAGTCAGTCACCAATTGTGCAAGTTCTCCCACTTAAAAAGATGAGAGAGGCCTGTAATTTTCATCATAGGTACCCTTCAACTAAGAGAGACGAAATGACAAAAAGAATTCAGAGAATCACATTGTAGAATTTTTTTATTAATTTATAAATTCCTCGGTAAAATAAGTATTTGGTCACCTACAAACAAGCAAGATTTCTGGCTCTCACAGACCTGTAACTTCTTTAAGAGGCTCCTCTGTCCTCGACTCGTAGGTGCCATTACCTGTATTAATGGCACCTCTTTGAACTTGTTATCAGTATAAAAGACACCTATCCACAACCTCAAACAGTCACACTCCAAACTCCACTATGGCCAAGACCAAAGAGCTGTCAAAAGACACCAGAAACAAAATTGTAGACCTGCACCAGGCTGGGAAGACTGAATCTGCAATAGGTAAGCAGCTTGGTGTGAAGAAATCAACTGTGGGAGCAATTATAAGAAAATGGAAGACATACAAGAACACTGATAATCTCCCTCGATCCAGGGCTCCATGCAAGATCTCACCCCATGGGGTCAAAATGATCACAAGAACGGTGAGCAAAAATCCCAGAACCACATGGGGGGGACCTAGTGAATGACCTGCAGAGAGCTGGGACCAAAAGGCTACCATCAGTAACACACTACGCCGCCAGGGACTCAAATCCTGCAGTGCCAGACGTGTGCCCTGCTTAAGCCAGTACATGTGCAGGCCCGTCTGAGGTTTGCTAGAGAGCATTTGGATGATCCAGAAGAGGATTGGGAGAATATCATATGGTCAGATGAAACCAAAATAGAACTTTTTGGTAAAAACTCAACTCGTCGTGTTTGGAGGAGAAAGAATGCTGAGTTGCATCCAAAGAATTCCATACCTACTGTGAAGCATGGAGGTGGAAACATCATGCTTTGGGGCTGTTTTTCTGCAAAGGGACCAGGACGACTGATCCGTGTAAAGGAAAGAATGAATTGGGCCATGTATAGAGAGATTTTGAGTGAAAACCTCCTTCCATCAGCAAAGGCATTGAAGATGAAACGTGGCTGGATCTTTCAGCATGAAAATGATCCCAAACACACCGCCCGGGCAACAAAGGAGTGGCTTCGTAAGAAGCATTTCAAGGTCCTGGAGTGGCCTAGCCAGTCACCAGATCTCAACCACATAGAAAATCTTTGGAGGGAGTTGAAAGTCCGTGTTGCCCAGCAACAGCCCAATAACATCACTGCTCTAGAGGAGATCTACATGGAGGAATGGGCCAAAATACCAGGAACAGTGTGTGAAAACCTTGTGAAGACTTACAGTAAACATTTTACCTCTGTCATTGCCAACAAAGGGTATATAACAAAGTATGGAGATTAACTTTTGTTATTGACCAAATACTTATTTTCCACCATAATTTACCAATAAATTAATTAAAAATCCTACAATGGGATTTTATGGATTTTTTTCTCTTTTTGTCCCTCATAGCGGAAGTGTGCCTATGATGAAAATTACAGGCCTCTCACATTTTTTTAAGTGGGAGAACTTGCACAATTGGTAGCTGACTAAATACTTTTTTGCCCCACTGTATGTCTCTATGAACTGTCACGTAAATGTTTTGACCGTTTCGTAAAGCCTCGACAAATGTTTTGATTGTCTCTGTGTTACGGAATACGTTGTTCTGCCCATCACTACTCAAAGGACAACCTAAATAGGGTCCCCAATTAGAGGCAACACGGGTCAGTTGCCTCCTACTGGGGACAATCAAAAATGGAATGCAGAAATGCCTAGAGGCACCTCTGTGGTCAGGCCCTGATTGTGGCCCCAAGGTGCATAGAGATACATAGAGGCCTCCCAGCCAAGTAAGTTCAAGGGAATAAATTGCTTGCCAGAGTTGCCATTTCACCTAGTTATTATTTTAATCCACATAAGTGCAATAACTTTGAAAACCACATGGAACAAAACCTTTTATTCCAAAAATGTAGACAGTGTCTAACAATCCCCTATACTTTTGAGAAATTCCTTATCGCTCAGTAAGTGTGCTGGATGAAAGCATTTTCTGTCCAACAACCATGACAGAGACCACTCACAAGGCTAACAACCCAAACCATTAGGGCAAATTCCACAAGCAGAAGTTATTACAAAGTTGTAATAAGGAATTTACATTTCATTATTCAACGTCAAAATAATTTCAGTTGATGTTTAATTACTTTCCCTTTACGATGCATAAGAAGACAAAAGGAATCAAACACAGTGAGATTAATATGGGTTAATAACTACAAATGTTAACCAGTCCTAACGGTACAGACATTTAGATGAAATCAGTAACTTTTATAGGGGCGCAGCTCAAGCCCGAGGAACTAACACAGAGAGTGACATTCAGACTCTTAACTAGACCACAATGGTTTCCCTTCAGAGGTTATCAGTTCATCTAAACAAATAACAGACCCCGCTTGGATGGTTACACCATCGTAATACATAGCATGTCCAATCATATCATATATTACCTTTACATGTTTCAGCACTCAATCTGTTCAACTATTTAATTCCACTTGACAGTAGAGCTCAGTGTGAAATCATCTCTAACAGCACTTTATACATCATTACAAGAGACATCCCTGTAATGTCATATAGAAGTTCCATTTCAAATGAGCTTAACCTCACATAAGCCTCATCTTTTCACAATGCATCTTTCCAAGTTTTTTTTCTTGACTTAAAATGTTCCTGTATATAAAAGAGAGACTGGTGCTGGCAGTATGATAAAAGAGGCTCAGAGCTGAGAGAGACAATTACTGACATAATTCACCCTAGCTTCTGTACCTGATAGAGGAAACGCTGGATAGTTTTGGGTGAGGTCAGGGGAAGCTGTGTGTGAACTCGCCCCCCGGTTCGATATCACCCCTTTCTGCCATTTGGGTGTTCAGAACCAGACACCCATAAACATACACATCTGCACACACACACACATATACACACACACCCAAAGAAAGCATGACTCTTTATGCTGAAGGGAAAGGGTAATGAAAAATAGATCAGGCACTAAAGATATGGTACATTGGGAGAAGCCACAGAGATAAGAGGCAGTGCAGACACTGCAGTGGATGGGCGTTGAGGAGGAGGGGGGATACAAGGCCTTGAAAAAGTATGTGTCTCCTTAGATTTTCTCTGTTTTTCTCTATTTTCTGTCACTGAATGTTTTCAGATGGTTAACCAAAACCTGATATCAAATTAAGGTAATGTGAAAGAACAAATAATACAAGACTAAGAAACTTGTTTAATAAATAAAGTTGTGCTGTATTTCCTCCCTGGGAAATCACAAATACCTCCCTTACACTCAAAACATGCTTGTGCACAATGACTAAGCAACCTCTTCCTTACACTGTAGACATCTCTCACATCTCTATTTTCACACACTGGTCCATACAAAATTCAGTAAATAAATAAAAAACGATTTCATGTCTTGCCACATCATCACAGTCATGGGAGTTGAGTTTAATGGGTTAGCAGTTCAGAAGCTACAATGGTCGAATGGCGATAGATTGTGATATGATGTGTGTTACGTGATGAGTTACTGTGCTACCTTGGGCGGTGTAGACCAATTCACTGTAGACCACGGCTGGGATGATGGGGGAGGGCAGGTCCTGAAGGAAACCCCTAAGAGTATCAGACAATACAGCCACTTCGTACTGGTCCAGGTCCACTGAAACTGGGTCTGAGAGGGAAGGAACAGGGGAGGAGTGCATATATAGGGGAGGAAGTAAAGAGGAGGGAAAAACAAAGGGAAAACATGCAGGGGGGGAAATGAGAAAGAATGTGTTAAAATTCCAACAAATTTAAATGTATGAATATTTTCAACTTCATTTTCAAGTACCGAAAAAAGCAATGTGAGTTTGACTGAGGTGCTGGTGCACTGGATGGTATACTGAGCTGTAACGACCCGAGTCAAAGGAATCTCAGGGTCATGTAGCTCTTGGGAACCAAGACCATTATCAGTAAAAACAGATAAGAAAGTTTCACGGATGTACCACATACAGAGACACATTAACAAAGCCAGCAGGATGTAGACAAAACAGGGGAGTGAGACTGTTTGTGTATGTGACCTGGGGGATCATATAAATAGAGAGGACAAGACGTGACACACCGTAGGACAAAAACATTCCTTTCAATCCATCCTTTCTATCCCTCATCCTAACCTCATCCACCCCTCATACTTGCCTTCCACCCCTCCCCTCATCCTCCCGTTCCACCCTTCATCCTCCGCTCGTCCTTCATTCCACACCATCCAGCGTGCCCTCATCCGTCACTAGTTCACGTCTCCTGGACAATTATCTGTAGTTCAGAGCAGTGACGTCTCTGTAACTAATTGGCAAATAAATGTTCCAATCATGACGCTCCAGTAAACCAGAATACTATTTATATCCTACTTTGACCGGTTTCTACCCCTTTACTAAGCACACAACACGATGATGTGTTGTGGACTCACATCCTGCCCCACCATGTGGAAAAGTCACACAGAGGACAGGGCATGATATAACATTACACTATGTTCAGTCACGTAGAGGGCAGGGAATGATATTAATTTGCCCCACATGTCACAGTGCGCGCTGCTGACAGTGGGGTTGAACGTGTTCGACAGACAGCCCTAAATCGCTTTGTAGATGAAGACAGGACAGTGATAGGACGGGGACAAGATGTGGACATGAGTGTCGGATAAGGTTGTGATGAGGTCAAGCTAAGGACGGGATGAGGAGAAACCTCTCGTGCCAGAAAGGTGTAGCTTAATACCAGCTAATGAAAGGGCTCTGGACACCCCAGCTAACGTCATTACAGCATTGCTGCCCAATAAGACTAGAGACTTAGGACCAAGAAATCCTCACAGCACTTCTTTCCACCATATCTCTTCTACTCTCTGGGGGCCTGAAGAACATTCCCTACCTCCCACTCTTTCGTTACCTTCCTTTTTTTTCTCCATTGGTTCTTTTTCTCTGGCTACCACTTAATCCCTGCTCCACCGGGGCAGGAGAATCCAAGTGAGATGGTTATCCGTTCTCCCCTCTCTTCTTGATCGATCCCCCAAACTCCCTCTCCCCGTCTTCCTCCTGTCCAGATGCCCGTCTCCTCTCAGAGAACAAAGATGTGGCTTCACAAATGACAAATAGCAATTGAGCCCCCTCTGGACTCAATTTGATACCTTAACCCAGGTCAAGAGTACACGTTATAAGATGCAGACAGGCTAACCAACCTAACCCTGGTTTGTGGTTAGGGCCCGGTAGGGTGTTTTGTAACAAAACACAGGGATAACGGGGGAAAATATAGGATACCACCAAAACTCAAAATCAAATAGCTGGGAAGGTGATGCTCCAGGCGTCCAGGCGTTGCGGCTTTGTCCAGGTGTTGCGGCTTTGTCCAGGCGTTGCGGCTTCGTCCAGGCGTTGCGGCTTCGTCCAGTTGATGCGGCTTCGTCCAGTTGATGCGGTTTCGTCCAGGCGTTGCGGCTTCGTCCAGTTGATGCGGCTTCGTCCAGGCGATGAGGCTTCGTCCAGGCGTTGCAGCTTCGTCCAGTTGATGCGGCTTCGTCCAGGCGTTGCGGCTTCGTCCAGTTGATGCGGCTTCGTCCAGGCTTTCTCACTGGAGAAATGTGCAGGCGAGCTTAGTGATCACAGATTTCTTCTTCTTCCATACCTGTGTTGCCAGGCCAGTGCATTCTAACATCACACTCTCCTTTTTTCCTCTGCCCAGGTCTGCTTTCTGTTTCCGCTGATGAGTCTTGATTGGCTTCATGTGTGCCTCATCAGAGGGTGGCAGCTGAGCCATGTTGTTTTTGCAACACAGGGCCAAATGTTCCTCACTGAGATGTTGGACAGGCGCGGATATAGGAAGGCGTGTTTGTGTCACAGTGAGTTTCAGGCAGATACCAGCGAAGCGAATCAGTGAGAAGTTTGGCCTTCCATTCAGGCTAGCTGTGCAGCAGTGGAAGTCTGGAGGAGGATGGGCATCTGTGTGTGCAGCTGTGGGCTTGCGTGTGAAAAAAGGGAGAGAGGGAACAGATTTGTCTGTTTTCTATTCTTGGCTCGGATGTACGTGTAAGAATTTGGGGTCAATTCCATTGGCCTACACACATTACGGGATGGTTTTCAACTCTGATTTGATTCCTAATCCAATCCCAGAGTTGAGTGGAATTGAAATGACATTGACCTCGTAAAGATAATGTGTCATCATCATCCAAACCCCACATGCACAGACACACACACACAAACACACACACACACACACATCATGTTCAACTGGCTTAGCATTTACTAAAAAAAACATTTAAGAAATGACCAATTCCTTGTTGGACACATCTACACACGCACGCATGCACGCACACTAAACTGGTCACAGTGAATTTTACTTTCCATAATTTTACCAGGTAGGTTTACTGAGAACACATTATCATTTACAGCAATGACCCGGGGAGTAGAAAACGGAGGAGAGGGGATGGATGAGTTCATTGGATGCTGGAGATAATTACGCAGCCATGTTAATATGTACAATAGCACAATTAATGCATTAAGTATCTACAAAGTTGTTAAAAGTGTAAACCACAGGTAGACAACTAAACTTTGGAGTAAGCAACTGGATTCAGCCACCAAAAACAAAAGTGTGGATCATAATTAATAGGACAAAAAGCAGTCAGGTCAAGGAAAACCTTTAGAGTGGTTGAGCGAAGCTCAGTCAACATAAAAAACAAGAAATCAGGCGAGCCTAGTTCACTACGCCCGCAATTAGAAGGAATGAATGTTGTTGCCCAGGCTGGATTAGATCTGCTGTGTCCTTTGTGACAGACTGGGTCTTTAAACAACTATGCTATTTAAACATTGGGTGCTGTCGCAAGTTGTACATATGTTGGATGTGGTGTCTATTTACTTGCATTGTCAAACCAATTTGTTGAAACTCCACTGTTCTCGAAACTAGTTCCCAACATTACCTATTGACTTCCAAACCAAAGAAAGCGATACTAGCTAATAGTTATACAGTACCTATAATGAAAACAATGACTCCAGTTACACCATGGCTGGTTAATTTAGAAAACAGTGACAGTTGAACACTTAGCCACT
This sequence comes from Esox niger, assembly GCA_016801105.1. Taxonomy (NCBI): domain Eukaryota; kingdom Metazoa; phylum Chordata; class Actinopteri; order Esociformes; family Esocidae; genus Esox; species Esox niger. The sequence goes on from JACXGJ010003017.1 coordinate 55,925, forward strand.
ACGCTATTGGAACGCCACTATGTAAAATCAAAATGTTCCTTGTCGATGCCGTTCGTCCACCTCAACATAACCATAAACTGTTTTATATTAGGCTTACTATAATATAGCTACTTATGTTTTTAGCCTACTTAGTTCGATCCGTGGTGAGGATTGAAGCCTGGGCGACTATGTGACAGTCCGCCAGTCACTCACTCCATAAGAGACATTCGCTCTTCTTGGCCGGCTCTGCTTAAGTGGTCTGCCAAAAAGAATATCTGTCCATATAATCAACAACCCTCTCCAGGAGGTTGCTGTATGTGGCTGTCAGCCACTACAATCAGCAAATGACTTCACTAGCAGAACTATAGAGGATACATTGCAAGGTTCCATGAGATATACTTAAATCAAGGCTGACTAGGTTATAGTACCAAAAAAAAAAAAATTGGTACTCGTCTTCACTGATGTTATAACTACAGTTGGCAAAAGAAATTTGAATTCAAGACGATCCCAAAACATAATGCCCTAGCAACTAGTTTTAATCATGTCCAGTCCCCCCCAAAAAAATTTGGGGATTGGACATGCTAATATCCCAAAATGTAAATCCAATTGAAAACCCCAAAGACTTAAAGCATAAAGCCCTAAAGTGAAGATGGTACAGGTCTGGCAGGACATCCTTAGAGAAGACCAGTGAGTGTCATGCGAGGTCATTCGGTTGCAGACATCAGGCAGTTGTTGAATAGAAAGGATAAGACCAACACGATTCAGAAACACTCAATTTGGACATGATGTTCAACCTGTCCCAATAACTTTTGTGCCCTGAAATAGGATTTCTAAATTGTAAAACTAATATTTACACATACATCCTAATAAAAAAGCATTAAGAGAATAATTAACCTCATCCTGATTTTAAATCCACATTTATGGCCTTACAGCCAAAGGATAAAAAAACGGATAGCCATCCCAATACGAATGAAAGACAACAAACTCAAAATCTAATGTCCACTTACCCATATGTGCTTACAATACAAGCAAATCCAATCCATAATAAAGTGAGGCACACTACAGCATTCTCCCTCTTACCCTCAGTCACAAGACTTGTATGACTGTATTAATTTCTGTTTTCCATTACAGTGTATTGATCAAAAGTGTTTATACATCCCTGATTATTAGCCCATCTGTCCATCACATCTATTGGCATATTTCCAGGATATTTTTCCACCCATCGTCCCAAAGGATGTTGGCATACATCTGACCAAACTAATCCATACTGGACAGGTATTTCCCAGGCCTCATCGATGCTCAGCTGTCAGCCTCCCCATGGCTAACAAACTCTTACAGCACATCAATCAGCCTTTGCCCCCTCCTCCCTAACACACAGCAGCCAAAATACTAACACATGCCACATTTAATTAATTGTAAAATCTCACCACCAACCTAATACGGCCTGCCTTTTACTAACCTTCTTCCTAGGCTATAGCCCACAGCACGTATACGTTTGGAACACCAACCATTGTCAGTTAAACTTAGTTGGAGTGATTCAATAATTAAAGGTGTGGTGGGAGATGGTTGTTGGTAGAAGACTTAACCAACTAAGCCAATGGGTAATGCACAAGGAGATAACTGGGCACATGCATTCCAATGTAAAAAGTGTGATGCATTTGTCTGAGACCTTCCTCTATTATGGGCGAACAATATTAGCCAACTTATACTAAGTTTGTTTCAGTTCAATTGTGTACGGGGAAATGGGGGCAGAGAGTGGGAGGGTCACTCCCTGTTGTATGTGGAAGGGTGACGGAGAGTGGGCGGGCCAGTCCCTGCTATATGGGGAAGGGGGACGAAGAGTGGGATGGGCACACACAGGAAAATGTCTGGGTTACTTCCGATTAGAGTCCACTAGGAGGATACTGTGAGTCGCTGGTCTGGCTGAGCTGGTTACTATACATACCATTCATACAAATGAGGCTTACCTGTTTTACTGTTTCAGTTTTCCAGTTTCTTTTGCATTAAAACCTGATATGTCCTAAGGCTAGCAACCCCTTCAATGGCAAAAGGCTATGAATGTATGAATTTAGCTTTTACTACTTCCTTTAGATTATTTATCTTGTTACAAGTTTATGCCCCATCTGTCTTGTTTTCTCCATCAAAAAGTGGAAAATATTTTAGGAACTCATCAAGAAGTGACCTTCCACTCTGCAGGTCACTTAGAACTATAAGTGGTCTGGACTTTTGTTTTTCTCCCTCTCAGGCTGGGCGTGTCTCTCCCTCTCAGGCTGGGCGTGTCTCTCCCTCTCAGGCTGGGCGTGTCTCTCCCTCTCAGGCTGGGCGTGTCTCTCCCTCTCAGGCTGGGCGTGTCTCTCCCTGTCAGGCTGGGGGTGTCTCTCCCTGTCAGGCTGGGGGTGTCTCTCCCTCTCAGGCTGGGGGTGTGTGTCTCTCTGGCTGGGGGTGTGTGTCTCTCTGGCTGGGGGTGTGTGTCTCTCTGGCTGGG
>JACXGJ010003018.1:0-49227 GCA_016801105.1 Esox niger
GGATGACAGCTGACCTGGGGGAATGGAGGACTGGGATGACAGCTGACCTGTGGGAATGATAGTCATGAAGGAATTATGGTACACGTAGGGGACTTTTATCAAAATGTTCATTCAGACCTAAAATGGTTTTACCAAAAAGGGTTCTACCTAAAAGGTTCTACTAAGAAGTGTTATACTGCAGTGTATGTCTCTTCTAGTCCATTGACACTTGGACAGTTTTAATGCAATCATGGTGTTTGTTTGCAAGCCTCCTAAGGCTGCTCTTCTACCCACATTACAACCACTGGTACCAGTAGAATTATTTAAAGAGATCTGAGAGAGTAATGAAACCAAAATTGTGTATGTTTTCTTTTTGCTCTAAAATCCAATCTGGAAATGTCCAAACCAACCTGTCTCTGGAACACCCAGGTACCATCTTGATGCTGAAGGGATCTGTACTGCGTTTCGCCTTCATGGACTGTGGGGGCGCTCTCATTCAGAGTCCCTACGAGGTTTGGCGGGACCCCAATGGTCCCGAGGACCCGGACCGGCCCCGCAGGCGTAAGCTTGTCAACTTCTCGCCGTCGTCGTCCCAGGACGCTTGCGTTGACGGTCACATGGCCGTGGTCTGCTCGGAGAAACAGGCCAAGGTCGTGCTCATGCCCAGTCAGACTGTCCTGTTTGCCCACAACGTCACCGAGTCGTCCTTCATACTGCGGGCGGATGTCGTCTCCGTCTGCAGTAGCGTCTGCCTGGCCTGCTTCTGCGCCAACGGACACGTCATGACCCTCAGGTCAGTCTCTCTCGCCTCATGGCACCAGTTCTGGCTTTCGCTCATTCTTTCCCTTCTCCGGTCTCTAGCTCTCTCCTACTTTGGCCTGGTCATATTCCTCGTAGTACTTCCGGTTCTGTCATCCCTGATGTTTCTTTTCCGTTGTTGGCGCCTCCAGTTTGCCCAGTCTCAGACCCCTAATGGACATCAACTACCTTCCCCTGACCGACATGCGCATCGCCCGGACCTTTGTCTTTACCAACGGAGGCCAAGCTTTGTACCTGAGCTCCCCCACGGAGATACAGCGAATCACATACAGCCAGGAGATGGCTGACAACCTGCAGGTCAGGCCGCACGTGTGTGTGTGTGTGTGTGTGTGTGTGCGCGCGCATGTGTGTGCGTGTGTGTAACTGTGTGTTATTTGTGTCGCACGGGATGTTTTCTGATTGTTTGTTGTAGGTTATTTTCCTGAATACCTGCCAATGAGCATGTCCTTGTTTGTGTTCAACAGAGTGACTTCTTGCAGTCATCCATGCGAGTGCACACGTGTGTGTGTGTGTGTGTGTGTGTCACTGGTAATCTCATTGCTCTGTAGCCATGACAGCACATTGCCCCCTGCAGCTTCCACTGAGTGATTTCTCAACAACTGCTACAGTAAATATACCGGTTCCACAATTGATACCATTGGAGAGCCCAGTTATAGCCGAGGCGACCAAAGTGAAATGTCACGCTTGTCGTGTGTGATCTGACTCCATGGTTGTGTGTTGCTGTGTCTTTTTGTCTGTGTGTGTCTGTGTGTGTCTGTGTGTGTCTGTGTGTGTCTGTGTGTGTCTGTGTGTGTCTGTGTGTGTCTGTGTGTGTGTTTTGCCCAAGCCTTCACAGAACGCACAGCTTCTTACCTGCTGTCATCTCTCCTGTAGCGACATGACTGATGACACTGCACCACACTGCCATCTGCTGGCACAGGAAAACAGCAATGTGGAAAACGGGTCCTTTTTTTATTGGCTTTTCTTTAACCAACCCCCCCAAAACGTGTATATGTGTGTATTCTGCAGTTGCGTGGGTTGGATTGATATCATTTTTTTATTCCAAAATTGGTTAGACGCTATTGTACTTATTGATGTTGTTAAAATCTTACTGATGTCTAATTGTGTCTGTTTTCTATGTGTGCCTGTGTCTGTGGGTCTGTGTGACTGTGTGACTGTGGGTCTGTGGGTCTGTGGGTCTGTGTGACTGTGTGACTGTGTGACTGTGGGTCTGTGGGTCTGTGTGACTGTGTGTCTGTGTGTCTGTGGGTCTGTGGGTCTGTGGGTCTGTGTGTGCGTGTGTGTGTGTGTGTGTGTATTAATGTGTGTTATGTGTTGATTCAGGACATGCTTGGGGAGCTGTTCACGCCAATAGAAACACCAGAGGCCCAGAACAAAGGATTCCTTAAGGGGTTCTTTGGGGGCAGCACTCAACCGTTCGACAGAGAGGAGCTATGTAGGTTTCATGCTGTATGGTTTGGGTTCTGGTGTTGTCGCTCTGAAACTTGGGTCCGCAGATTTATCGCAGTTATTCATTAAAAATAAAATGTACGCGTAAAGCTTTTGAAAAGTACTTTCTCACTCAGCTTAGCTGCAAAACACGTGCAGATACAAAATATTAGAATGACGATCTGGCCCAGAACACAAAGACAATCCATCTTTATCTGACTACATACTTTATTTATCCCACCGCCTCTTCCACGGACTCAAGTCGGGGAGGCAGCGGCAGGGAAGGCCTCTCGAAGCCTGGCTCAGCACATCCCTGGTCCAATGGGCTTGGAGAACATGAAGGCGGCAGCAGGCGGGGTGGTGGGGGACCTGGCCCGGGCTCGCATCGCTCTCGATCAGAGGGGCGAGAGGCTCGGCGAGCTGGAGGAACGAACAGCCCTCATGATGAACAGTGCTGAGATCTTCTCCACGCACGCTCACCAGGTACAGTCAGCCAGCCAGCAAGTCAGTCGGCCAGCCAGTCAGTGTTAGCCATTATGTCAGCAAACAAGTCAGTCAGCCATGCAGACTGGATGACGCAGAGCCTTGGGGAAGGCTAGAGGGGTCTAAGATTAACTGACCATATGTCTGTCTGTCTGTCGTTCCTCTGTCTGCTCTCCATAGGTGATGAGTGTTGTAAGACTAACTGACCATATGTCTGTCTGTCATTTATCTGCTTCCCAACAGGTGATGCTCAAACAAAAGGACAAGAAATGGTATCAACTTTAAGGAGCAGGAAAGAGAGTCATGACTTGCCTCTTCACCTGGTGGGGGCGCTATGCTAGGACATGTACTTTCACTCTACAGACAGAAGAGAGAAACAGAGATGGAGAGAGATGGAGATGGAAATAGAGAAAGAGCAAGAGAGAGCCACGCACACAAGTTACTTTGTGTTAATGGGCCTCTCTGTAGGCTGTCTCTATATACTTGTCATAAGACAGAGGATGGTCACTTGTCTAGACTGTAGTGAGATGGACGAAGACCAGGAAGTATGTTAATAAGACGGGGGAACCCCTGTAATGGATGATGGCAGTCCATCTGTGTGTGTCTGTGTGTGTCTGTGTGTGTGTGTGTGTCTGTGTGTGCGTGCGTGCGTGCGTGTTACCCAGATCTTGCTGTGTAGATACTCTAAAGTTAAGAAATCAACCAGACTGCATGAAACAATATGGATGAATAGTTGAATCGTAAAACTGCCATATTAAAAAGCAGCATGCTACTTCAACAGAGGAAAATACGAAATACAACATTATTTATTATCTTAAGCCAACAACAGAAAGTACGAGAAACAACATTATATTTTTTGAAACATGAAAAAAAAGATATATACATATATATATATATATGTATGTGTATATATATGTATGTGTGTATATATATATATATATATATGTGTATATATATATATATGTATATATCTAAAAAAAAACGTATACCTGCATTGCTATGAAGCCAAATTTTCCTTTTGCCCTTTGTGTTACTTTGATTTGGTTATAGCATTGGAGTATCAAGACTTTCTTCACTGAATACTGCTGACGATGATCGCAACCATATTCCCACGTTGCACCTTTAGACAAGCGCTCATTGTTAACAAGACCTCTGATGTCCACACACTACGCAGTAGGAAAACAAATCTTTCAACACGTATCACTACACATTATCTGGACCACTGTCCATTTTACTAGCACTAATTTCATGCAGTTGGCTGCTGCTGTCATTCTGTTATCTAAAAAAGGTACATTTAACCTCCCTGACAGAACTGTAAGAAGGGAAGGGAACGGTTCGATTTTTAACGTGTTAACGGAATTGGAGATTAGTGTCGGCTGATGTGCGATACTGATTGTAGTCTGTGACGTCTGTATTGAGTGTGTTTGTTAACATAAAAATATCAATGTGCCATAAAACCAAGATGGGTGAATTCTCTTATGACTAGCAAAGAGCTAAAAACACCATATGGTAATAACTTCTGTAGAAGAGAACTGGCTACCGATGCCATTACTTACTGTATGGCTCTTGATAGGTGTCTGTCGTTTCAAATGAGTTCCTGTTTTTCTTTACAGAATTGTGACATCCTCTTATTCTTCGTTATCATTTTTCGTTGTTTGTTAGATTTTTTTATTTATTTGAAATTGAATTTGTTTGAAACTGAAGTTGTTTTATTGTGTATGAGTATGGTGAGACACTTTGTGTCTCATGCAAGCCCATGTGAAGATAAAACGTGTACTCTTTATTCTGCCAAAGCAATTCAACCGAATGAAGCTCTCGACTGGAGTATCGTGTCATTGTATGTTATCGTGGCTGGTCGGTCCCGTGTTTACATTTTGGTATCCAGAATGGTATTCTTTTACAATATAATGTTGAACGATGCTCCACTATGCGTCCACAGGTGTCATGTTCAATAGGAGTAGGTCTAACTAGTAGACTGATTTAGGAGTGTGATCTACTTAAAAACACCACTACCAGTCTGGATCGGAGATCCCGCAGGCTGGGTGTGTGTGGTGATTTGTATTGAGAAATGAATAAACTACCAATAGCCGGCCAATGGGCCTTGCTGTTGTCAGTTGTCATTGACATATAAAATAGATGGGTATTTTATTATTGCAGTACGTGTAACCAATCCAGGCTGATATGAATTTGAAGCAAATCTGTGTTTCTATTCTTGGTTTTACGTGTTAGTGCTCCAGATGACTTAGCGTCCAGTTCTTTATCTCTTGGCCCATAGTGGAGGGTCTGAGACACATCTCGCTCATCTACTATGTACAAAGGTTATTCTATGATACGTGTTATTGTATACAATTCAATAAATGTACACGCAACAAAGCCCCTTGTAACTAATAAAAAACAATGCCGTTGTTTATTTTTCTGTTTTCGAAAAGGTTTGTTTTCTTAATCGCAAATGATGCAAAAGTCAAAATATACGAAAGTCAAAGCAGTTACATGGTGTCCATAATGTTAGCCGACACAAATTAACACACACACACACACACACAAACTGGTATGATCCTACAATACAGCAAACCATTTCACCTTGCTTCTTCTCTGGCTAGCATATCTACTGTCCTGAAGGACAGGCAGCCTACTTAACTGTACTGGGAGCCAGCCGGTCGGTTTCAGAGGTCAAACTACTGCAGGCTTTTCAGAAGTTGTCACTAGGGTTAATACGTTTCAGAAAACGTCAAATGCCCCGGTTTTCCCAAAATCCCGTTTGGAAGATTTTCAGAGAAAATCCTGAATCCGGGAACAATCTCCAAGATGTTTGTGGAAACCAGGGAATTTAATAGAAAGTTCTGGGTATTTTGCAACCCTTCGTTGTTATTCAGTTACACTACAAAAATGTATTTTCACAGTGAGTTAGGAGAGCATTTGAGGTAAACCTTTAACGAACCAATGTAATTATCTTAATCTGCTTAGATAATTCTACTAACCAGCTGTGTAAATGATCCTAACCTGCTATGAGAAGGTAATATCTCCATCCCCAGCTGCATACACTCCAGTATAAACCCGTTTTGGGCTGATATAAAGGCAATTGTTCATAAACGAGTAATGACTTCTGAAATGGAACAGGTCTTCTCTACATGTTTACCGTCCACGAGGTTGAGTTAGTATCAGTGCTGTAAACTTCAATGGCTGAAAACAGAGAAAAAAAATCCACTGAAAGACAGGGTGTTTTTTTGTATATTTTTGTTTTTATATCAACTGTACAACAACGCTGTCGGGAGTAAAGAAAAATACAAAACAAAGAAAAAACAGCAGTTCTTATGATATTATTTCTCTGTAGACGTTGTACCTGTTTATTGGATCATGGTACCGTGCCTGCATTTTGGCTCTGTCTGAAGTCACTGGAACTCTTGTTCTCACTGTCGTTTTCTGGCCAAGCCGACTGTCTCTCTCGTTTTCTCGACGACGGCAGTGAAGTTTGTCTTGTTTAAATGGATTCTACCACCTTCGGTTCCTATTGATATTATAGTAGTGTAATAGAGATTACTGGGAAAAAAGTGAACTGAAAATGTTTGTTGCAAATCAAAAATTGAAATAAACATTGATTGATGTACACACAAGAAAATCCTGTAATGTTTTTTTCAGTAAATGTGACTTATGGAACTTTTTTTACTGTAGGCTATACATTTTAAATATTGTGCTAAACCTGTAGGTAATACAAGAACCCAGTAAACTATTTGACGTTGAAAAGATCTCTGTGTGGAACATTGATTCCATGTTGATTTCTGGTGCTTAAATGAAAGTTGACAGGTAGTCATTTGAGGTCATTGTAAAGACTTAATTTTAGGTTTGTTGACAACATGACATTTCAAGGTTGTTGTTTCCAACTATCTTGTCAGCTATATAATTATGTTGAATAACCGTCAAAATGCTCTCTTCCTGCATTAGGATAATGAATTGTAAAAAGACAACTTGATTTAACACTTCTCTTTCATTTTCATTGGAATAGCGATTGCAACTAGCATATCTATTCCAGGGTGCTTTTTCTTATTACAATTTCGGAAGGTTTTTCTCAAGACAATTTTACCTTAGTCCTGAACTAAAATTCAAAATATGTTTATATTTTGGTGTAGATTTTGAAAACATCCATCTAACACCTGACAAACTGAGGTGCAGAAGCCAGCCAGAGTAAAAATGTGTAGTATTTTGGAACCATCTAAATTAAGCACTATACTATTAAATATGATTACTAATTCATTAGTATTTTGAACACTGAGTATGATAAACTGGGCTCACTTATATATTACTTTAATACACTTGTAAAACATGGCTGGAAATAGCTGTACACTTCAAATGTACTCCTGATGCATTTAGAAATATATTTTATTTACATTTTGAGTATTTCAAGTGTACAAAAATGCCATTTACATTTAGGTTTAAAACCTACACCAAAATATGAAATAATGGGTCCATTTAACTAGCGGCAGAAAGCATATTACTATTTTGTGTACCACTCAAGTGGTACAAAAAAACATATTTTTTTGTGTACCGCCTCTTTTATTTGGGAATGGAGGATAATAAAATGAAAATGTTTTGGTCAATCGACCTTCCTCAGCGCAGCATGATTCTGCAGTGTATCCAGAGTGTACAGAGATCCTTCATATATAACCTGTCTTCTTAGTTCAAATTTTACACAAATGTTAGGACAGACTACTCATGAATAGTTAAACATTTGTCAACAAACACTTCAATCGTTTCTGCAGCCTTTCCCTAACCACCACCAGTAGCTGTCCCTTTGGTGTGTTTTCTTTGTTCTTCCATTTCAGTTTTTACTGTGTGACCTGTTGCCTTAGGTTTCCTCTTCTTGAGAGCAGTTGTTTCAGGCAAAAGAAGATGTATGAAAACCCATTACAGTAAGAAAAGAAACAATGACTGGTCTGAATGAAAAAAATATACATTCAGCAACATGCCTTTAAAACGGCACAAAGGTAATCACCCAATGAATTCATGGTTAATCTGCATTAGTGAACACACGACACAGTAATGTTGATGTATTTAATTGGCTACCCCTCAGAATGTCGTGTATGATGGAGTCCTGGAAACAACTTTGGGCGCACTGGTCCCCTCCATATTAAATCTTGCCATCAGGCCATTTGAGAATACGCCTTTGGGAGGAAAACTGAAGCCGGAAAAAAATGCTATGTATTATGCATCATTATAGGTTATTACTATGTTATTATAGGTTATTACTATGCAATTAATCCATAGGATAACAAAGCAATGTACATTTTACTCATTTAGCTGATTCTTATATGGCGCAACATAGCTAAATTATTGACCAGTTACTACCTATAATACACTACAAAATAATACATGTTTTGTTGTGGGGATGAATGATCCAATTGCATCTGTACAGGATGGACATGAGGTTCATTTCACATCATATGTTGACTTTAAGCATATGTTTAAGTTATGCAATTACTTAAACATATGCCTGAAGTCAAGGTAATCACTTTATCCACAGATTACATAATATAGGAGAATAACAGTCTGGAATGTATCTGAAAACAGGAGGCAAAACAAGGAATACAGGAGCAGTATGAGTCATGACTGGTGTGTAAAGCAGATTGGGGAACTGCACGGCACTTACTACAGATGCAGCAAACAACATTTCTCAAAACCCAAATACCAGTAAAATGAATGGGGTTAAAATGTGCCTTTTGATTGTGGTCTTTCATTGCTCTGAGGCCACCACATATACAAGTCTTCTAACCACATTTTCCAAGACATATCAAAGACTCGATCAACTGCTAGATCATTTTGTTGTGTAAACTTGCAGATGTCAATAGCCCGAGGCGCCACTTTCCAAGTTAGCAATCACAGTTTTGATTGACACCCTTGGAGTCGTGAAAACAATTGTGGTAAATGTATTACATTTCTTTGAAGAACTTTGGACAGCTCGAGCACAATTCAAGTACAAATAAAGGTATACTTAGGCCTGTGCTGTTGTAAAAAAACATCCATCCGCTGAGAATCTCAATCTTTCTTAAAGTTACTCATCGGAGAAAGACAACAGGTTTTGTCAGTCTCTGAACTTTAATGCTTTTCTAAAACATTCTCACCATCACCGCACAGAGCTCAACGGAATCTTCTAAGAATGGTGACGCCATTTTTAATCGAGACTTGATTGGTCAGTATGCTGTGCTTTAATACGCATATATCTGTTATCTAGAATGTATCCAGCTCCCGAGCAGGCTCGGCGTACAACAACACCGAGTTACCATGGCGATCTAACCCGGTAACAAGTGAACCATCGTCGTGACACTGACAACCCAGGTTTCAACCTGAAATTAACTCGCTAACCCAAAATCCTGCTTCGTTGTATAGGCCTCTGGGGGAAAAACAGATTTTTAACAACATTATTAATAGCGAGGATCACAATGAACACCCCACACGGTTAATAATCCATGATTATTAATAATCCAAGATTACACACTGTAGACATGTTTTGTTTATCTTGTGGACACCCGCAACTACGGGTGTCCACTATTGAATATCCGATAGCAATTAAGGAGATAATTCCGTAGTTCCGGTGGAAGCTACCTCAGATAAATGTAATGGTGTTTTGCACATCTAAACGTACCCAGGTTTTTACGCCGGTATTCACCACCTTCCCCTACCCGTAGGAAGATTGACATAATATGTCTTGCCTTTTCCTCCCCGTCCGGTCCAATCAGCTTCCCGTTCCCGATCTTCAACTCAGATTTAGTGGGAGTGACCAATCAGATTGCCAGCCTCGCATTTCTGACTGCAAAGAACTTCTCAACGTCGTAATTTTGCCTGCATGCATAAGAAACTTTACCTGTGAAATCTGTCAGCGACAACAAACGGATAGACATAATGTGTTCTATACATCCTTGATAATCTAATTAAAACATTGAGCCTTCGTAATTTGCCAAAGGCATTTTGCTGGATCGACGAAGGCAATCTACACTGCTGGCGGCCAGATGTCGAATTGTCCGGCTTTTCCCACATTTCACCGGAATGGTCATTTACATGGTTGAAATTCCATTGTCGGAGAACAGCTTGTACAAGACAAAGGACAACCGACCATTGGACCAACGTATTTCTAGAAAAGCCAAATCGCAAAAACATGTTGCTTGAAGTGCTTTCGTGGTTTGCGTTGTACTGTCTGGGTTTGTCGGAGCAGACAACTCCCGGGACCTCAACCCGCGCCGTGCCCAGTGCTGCAAAAACTTTGGTATGGGGTCCCGGACTCGAGGCAAATATTGTCCTTCCAGCTCGTTTCTTCTTCATTCAGGCCGTGGACAGCTCAGGGAGAAAGTAAGTATGTCGACCTTGATCAAAGAAGCCTCGCAGACAATGCAAAACGACCTGCAGACAAACACGGGCGGGGATGTAGCCTAACGGTAGGGGAACACACGTGTATTATTATTACTGTGATATAGAAAGTAACGGAGAAAGTTGGACTGGAACCTACGTCACCGACAGACTGTATTCCTAGTGATGCTAGTAACACCACTCGTTGAGAACCCTTCTTTGTAAAGGCTCTCCGCCGTGGGGACAGTCAGGTGTGGTGGGGGCGTGCCTGTTTTCTTATGATATTTATTTTTATGATCAAGTAATGGTTCTCCAATAGGACAAATCGCCTGTTACACTTTGGTTTTTGCAAATTGAAGTGTTCTCCGTAGTCATGTAATTGGATGTCTTTATTTGGTGTTCGTTAATTTTTCCTGATTCAATTGTAGCTTAATCCAAGGCCTTAGCCATTGAGTCATCATTGGGGAGTGGTAACTCAATGGCTAACGCATTGCATTATAATCAATGTTCCAGGAGCATCATTGCAACTGATGTTGTTAATCCCAGTCCAAAACAGAATATTCCCCTACCCCCGACCCTTTGACCTAACCCTAACCTCAGAGACACCTGTGCCTAAACCTAACCTCAGTTTTGCCAACCTTAATTATGATGTCATCAGAACACCAACACAGCGATATCAGATTGGTCTTCAATATTTGCTCCATTCCTGTCTCATCTCCATGTCCCTGTTGGCCTCCCCATGCCCCTCTCACTTTACTCTCAACCCACCAGTGTGAACATGAAATAAATATTATAAGTGAACAAGTGGTGTTTCTTGCCATGTTGTTCAGGAACGGATTACTAACCATTTCTGATCTGAATGGCAGTGATTATTATTATATCAATAAACATTGACTCAGCTCTTGTGCTTCTGTATACTTCTGTCACATGACTGGTACTCATTTTCTCACTGCTCTCAGCTTATTTGCTTTTCTGAGGCTGCCCAGATAAATGATGACTGTCTCTGCCACCCTTCCTCTTGTTCATGATGACACTCACTGTGAATGAAAGCTGACTGTAATAAAACCGCTGACACTTTAATCAAACCAACACTATTAATGCTTTTTATCACATGCATATACAGCAATACAGGATACGATACGAACATGCAATCGATGAAATGACTACAGATGTCATGAATTCCACATGCAGCACAACATTAATGGTTGACACTTTACTCAGATCACGTGGGCTTCCTGACAAATAGAACAAAATAAAGACATTAATGTGAGTTGAAAATGCCCATGCGCACCATTGCTGGTCACTGGGTGAATGTGGGGTTAATTAACTTTCGAGGCGACCCTCATCTCCGCCAAACACCAGTCAATACCGCTCAGCTCACACCCAGTGTGTTTATGTGCGCCGTTCAGTTTCACGACGTCTCCCGGGGAGAACACCTTCGACGTGAAGATCGTGTCCCCTTCGGAACAGTTCACCAGGATCTGGTTGCAGGTTCTGGATCGCAGAGACGGCTCCTTTCTGGTGCGTTACAGGATGTACGCCAGCTACACGGACCTACGCGTTCACGTGGTGCTCAACCACCAGCACGTCGCCAAGTCCCCTTTTAGCCTGAAAGGTAAACGGCCACACAGGCTCACAGTCTTTCTCCCTGTCCGTCTCACGCATTCACCCCGTTTTCTGTCTGAATGCAAACCTACTGTGCCCCCCACCTTCCCCCACTCCCTGTGTGCAGGACCTGTGTACCATGAGGGTTGTGACTGTCCACAGCCCAGCGGGTCAGTGTGGACGCGGGACATGCACTGTCCCGTGTCCTTCGCCCAGATTGAGCAGGACCTGGCGCTGTTCCCACGAGTGGACCCAGACCGCAACGCCGCGGAGGTCCCACAGCGCTTCGGGCAGAGACAGAGCCTCTGCCACTACACCATCAAAGACAACAAGGTACACAGGCAGCCTGATTCTGACCCGGTCTTCTAACTGATCCTATCAGATCTTTTTACTTTACAAGGTAGGCCTCGTGAGGTTATAGTGGTAGGCCTTTTTGTGAGGTTATGGCGGTTGGCCTGATATTGTGAGGTTATGACGGTAGGCCTGATGTTGTGAGGTTATGGCGGTATTCCTGATGTTGTGAGGTTATGGCGGTAGGCCTGATGTTGTGAGGTTATGGTGGTAGGCCTGATGTAGTGAGGTTATGGCGGTAGGCCTGATGTAGTGAGGTTATAGTGGTAGGCCTGATGTAGTGAGGTTATGGCGGTAGGCCTGATGTAGTGAGGTTATAGTGGTAGGCCTGATGTAGTGAGGTTATGGCGGTAGGCCTGATGTAGTGAGGTTATGGCGGTAGGCCTGATGTTATGAGGTTATGGCGGTAGGCCTTATGGTGAGGTTATGGCGGTAGGCCTCATGTTGGGAGCTTATGAGGTTATAACTACTGAAGCACAATTTCTGCCAGTGCTGTCAACACTGTCGTAAAAATGTTGGTTTACTTATCGTAAACAGTTGGTTTATTTTTATCCTGAAGGTGTACATCAAGACACTAGGGGAGCACGTGGGATTTAGGATCTTCATGGATGCCTTCCTCCTCTCTCTGACCAGGAAGGTGAGTTCCTCAAATCTGTGTTAAAATGCACCAAACTAATCAGTTAGAACCCCTATTATAAAAAGGCTGTACTAAATAGTTTGGGAGCAAAGTAATTGTAAACAAGAACTGAATAGCCTTCCAAAGCATTTAATGCAGGACTTCCAACTTATGGACTGTCCCAATTGTAATATAATATTTTTGTATAAAAATAAATGTATTATATTTATATTATTTATGAAATTCCAATGTTTGTATCACTTGATCTCTTAATTACACTATTACATTTCAAAGGGTTTAGCATTTTTTCTGAACAGTGCTGTTGTCATTTGTCTCTGGGGCCACTAGAGGACAGCAAAGGCTCAGAGTTGAGAATAATGTATACGTTGACATTTTTGTGGAAAACACAAAAACAAGTGTACAGGGAAAATGTGTATGTTCATTCATGTATTTTAAAATGTGTTTTATGTTCTAGGCTGTGTCTATTTTCTGTATACCATGTATTTATGCCATTTAGCTTGCACAACTCTTGAGCGACTTGTGCATGAATTTAGTATCTGTGACCCAAGACGGAATTGCATCTAGGTACCTTGGCATTACAAGAAGCATCTTTTACAACCAAATGGCTGAGCAGCACAGGGCCAGAATGGGCCAGACAGGATCACACTGGACCAGACTGGACCAGACAGGAACACACTGGACCAGGGAGGACCACATCATCATTATGCAGTGCAGCTGCTAATGTTTTACACAGAGGTTATAAAACGCGTTAACCTGCCTCTGCTCTCCCTCCTCTGTCCCTGTGTTCAGGTGCGGGTTCCAGACGTGGAGTTCTTTGTGAACCTCGGGGACTGGCCCCTGGAGAAGAGAAGACCTTCAGAGAGGCTCCATCCCATTTTCTCCTGGTGTGGATCCAACGACACCCGTGACATTGTCATGCCAACCTACGACCTCACCGAGTCGGTCCTGGAGACCATGGGAAGGCAAGAGCCGTAGTTGCTTCTCATTGGCAGCGTAATGTGTCAGTCAATGCACAGAAGATTTTATTTTTTACCAAAGGGAGATTAACAGATAGTAATAGACCCATTTATAGGATAGTGATCATTTTACCTCAAATTTTAAAACTGGTTAGTGACAATAATTTAACAGGACCGTATCTTTATCAGCTCTGTGTGCTGGCCGGCGTGTCTGTCGTTCCATCCTACTGACACAATTTCTCCTCGACTAAACAGAGTGAGCCTTGATATGATGTCTGTCCAGGCCAACACGGGTCCTCCGTGGGGGGAGAAGAATGCCACGGCGTTCTGGCGGGGGCGCGACAGTCGCAAAGAGCGCCTGGAGCTGGTGAAAGTGTCCCGGGCCCACCCTGACGCAGTGGACGCAGCCTTCACCAACTTCTTCTTCTTCAAACACGACGAGAGCCTCTACGGGCCGCTGGTCAAACACGTCTCCTTCTTTGACTTCTTCAAGGTGAGGTGGACGTGGTGTCGGCAGCTGGACCAACCAGTCTCTGAAGAAAGGAAGCGTCTCTCTCCGAAACCTTATTGCATTTAGGGCAGGCAATGACAGTTTGGGTGACTTACTTTGTCTTTATATGATAGGAAGTAAGGTAATATAGTTCCATGTTTTGTTAGTTCCACGTGTTAGTAGTTAATCACTGGACTTTTCTAGTGGTGATTTTTAGACTACATTGGCTTTAATGGGGCAGATAATTGCTTGTGAAACCAGAAAAGAGGGAGACTAACGATAATGGTCCAATTATTTGAATGGGACTTTTTTGGCAAAGCTAAATGGGGGATGAATATTTCTATAGTCACCTTTACATGAACACGGTTGCTTAATTTGAGGGGATTCCATTGAACTGTTGCCTACTGTTTATTTTGTGGTTGGTCAAGATCAACGCCCCGAATGACCTTTTCAAGTGAAACTGAAACCTGACCCGACACGTCTCCTTCCACTCCTCTCGCAGTATAAATACCAGGTCAACGTTGATGGCACAGTAGCAGCCTACAGACTGCCCTACCTTCTGGCTGGAGACAGCGTGGTCCTGAAACAGGACTCGAACTACTACGAGCACTTCTACGGCCAGCTCAGGCCCTGGGAACACTACATCCCCGTCAGGGCAGACCTGGCCGACCTCCTGGAGAAGATACTGTGGGCCCGCCAGCACGACGAAGAGGTGACCATGGTGATGGTGCTAGTAAATGAAGGATAAACCCCAACTTATATTGTGAGAATTAGTGCAGCTTACCATGAATGTGCTGTTGGATTTGTAATACTGTTCACCCGCTTTGTTCCCAAGCATGAAAAGCAGTTGGTTTCGTGTGTTTCATACATATTTCCATATCATGTACAGTACATACAACACAAACCCAATAATACGAACATTATAGTGGCTGACATGGCACAATCATCAATATCAACACTACATATTTACGGAAATTAAAACAATTATTTCTGTGGCGTTTACTGGACTGTTGAGCATCGGCGGCAGAGTAATGTATCATCAACGATGCTCTTTGTGTGTCAGCACGAAAACTGCAGAGGCCACACTTAGTTAAACAGAATCTGTCGCTTTACAGCCCAACTATATGTGTGGGGACAGCGTGTGTGGGTGTGTACGTAACTTTACAGCCCTCATGTATGTGTGGGGATAGCGTGTGCGCATGTGTACGTAACTTTACAGCCCTCATGTATGTGTGGGGACAGCGGGTGTGGGTGTGTACGTAACTTTACAGCCCTCATGTATGTGTGGGGATAGCGTGTGCGCATGTGTACGTAACTTTACAGCCCTCATGTATGTGTGGGGATAGCGTGTGCGCATGTGTACGTAACTTTACAGCCCTAATGTATGTGTGGGGACAGCGGGTGTGTACGTAACTTTACAGCCCTCATGTATGTGTGGGGATAGCGTGTGCGGGTGTGTACGTAACTTTACAGCCCTCATGTATGTGTGGGGACAGCAGGTGTGGGTGTGTACGTAACTTTACAGCCCTAATGTATGTGTGGGGACAGCGGGTGTGTACGTAACTTTACAGCCCTAATGTATGTGTGGGGACAGCGTGTGCGGGTGTGTACGTAACTTTACAGCCCTCATGTATGTGTGGGGATAGCGTGTGCGGGTGTGTACGTAACTTTACAGCCCTAATGTATGTGTGGGGATAGCGGGTGTGTACGTAACTTTACAGCCCTCATGTATGTGTGGGGACAGTGTGTACCATGAGGGTGTGTATTTTTCAGAAACTCTTCAAAAGCTGACTATGACACATCTCTCCTTCAGGCAAGGAAAATCGCCTTATCGGGTCAACAATTTGCCCGAAATCACCTCATGGGAGACAACATATTCTGTTACTACTACAAACTCTTCCAGGTAACACTTTAGTCCACAAACCCCTCCCTCACCCCTTCTACTGGGGTTTGCTGTATCAGATAAGCACAACGTGTGCTCGCAGTCAGCTCACCTGATACAGTGAAGGCTACACTATTATTTCTGATGCTACGTCTCAGATCGTAAAAGCGTGCCTTCTCATTGTCCCTCTCAGATGTTCCTTATCTTATCTCCTATCTGTCATATCTCTGCCTGCTACTTTTACGCCCCCGCTTCAAGGACAGTAGTTGCGTGTACAGAGGCCAGGTATAGCTAGGTTGGGCTACTGGTCACGTGAATCATTGTCAGGGTTCCCTCTATTCACACCCTTTCACCTGATGAAGGTCGGTTGACCGAAAGCTTCATGATAAATAGAAAATGGCATTCTTAGTATGCTGAGACTCTCTCATTTATCTCTTTAGCTCCTGTGCCTTAGCTACAGACAGGTCACATCAGCCGCAGACACGTGTGGGACAGATCTTCTCAAGTGTCTTAAGTTAAAAACACGTCAGCCAAGCTTCTCATCCACGCATATGGGTGGTCATGGAAACTGCTTTGTCGGGTGGAGTGCTGCGTATTGTTATTTCTCTGACTTTCAACAGCGAGCTTTAGCGTGGTTAGTTCTGACCCCACGTGTCTCCATGTTTCAAGTGGTAGAAGCAGTCGAGGGGTAGAAGCAGTCAGGTGGTAGAAGCAGTCAAGTGGTAGAAGCAGTCAAGTGGTAGAAGCAGTCAAGTGGTATAAGCAGTCGAGTGGTAGAAGCAGTCGAGTGGTAGAAGCAGTCGAGCGGTAGAAGCAGTCGAGCGGTAGAAGCAGTCGAGCGGTAGAAGCAGTCGAGTGGTAGAAGCAGTCGAGTGGTAGAAGCAGTCAAGTGGTAGAAGCAGTCGAGTGGTAGAAGCAGTCAAGTCAAGTGGTAGAAGCAGTCGAGGGGTAGAAGCAGTCGAGGGGTAGAAGCAGTCGAGGGGTAGAAGCAGTCGAGGGGTAGAAGCAGTCGAGGGGTAGAAGCAGTCGAGGGGTAGAAGCAGTCGAGTGGTAGAAGCAGTCAGGTGGTAGAAGCAGTCAGGTGGCTTCGTTTGTTCCCTTCTATGTGGTGTGGCAAGTTCTGAAATTCAGATTGTTCCTACCGTAATTATCCTTCAAGCTAACCTTTCCCAGCCTTGGAAAAAAGTGTTAGTGATTGGTTTATTACGTTGTCAGGCAAACGTTAGACAGGCCTATCCTGATTGTTTTCCCAACCCAGGATGACGAACAAAGACTGGTTCCATTTTTACAAAGTTAAATGTAGATTCCCAGCTTTCATTTGAGACTGTGTCTGTACGCATTGGTTTCACTATCCAGAATGTACATCCTGTTTTATAGGCCTACGCTGTGCTTATCTATGTGTTGGCCGTAGTTTGTTTGATTTTCCAGTGCTAACAATTGAAGTACTGTATGTTACAAAAAGTTTTCCCGGTAAATAACTTACGATGGGCGCTGTGTATGACTCTGTACGTGACTGTTTGGGAGCCCCACCCTCTGTCCCTGGGAATGGCATATATATGTGCCTGAGTCCTTTATAACAGCCTATAAACCATGGATTGCACACTTTTATGTTTAATCAGAAGTTCTTCCTTAAAGCAGACATCAGCCATAAAGTCAGGTGTCCAGTAGGATGGGTTCGTGTCCATGATTGAAACTGAAAAATTGGTAGGATTTGCCTTTCTTGTGTGCCCACCTCTCCTAATGGTTTCCAGCTTGGCCGCTCGTAAGGCAACGCGGCGGGCACCAGCATTCTACAGGCATCGCAAAACATTTTAATGACCAGAACAGGAACTAATGATCGTTTAATTTACACTATATATGCTCGGAAAATGACAACATTGCTAAATACTAGTACTAATTAGAAAGGTAATGCTTAGTAGAAAACGAGTGTGTCACATCTTGCAATGTACTTTGACAGATTTTGGTCCATTATCTTGCAGAGTCAAGTCAAAAATAGCCTCCAATGCTAAAGTTAGCTAACATTTAGTGGACTCCACCCTTAGACGGCATAAAAAATTTAAAAGATGACAAAAGGTGAAGCTAATAATTACTTGCCTTTTGATCTAGATGGTATCTCGGGTTTTCATTTTGGGTATTGTGTTTTTCATTTTGCCACCCATCTTTTTAATATGTTGGGCCTTATGGGATTGAGTGTGGTATTCTTATGAATTTATCCAGCGTTGTGTGATGAATTGTCACTTGACCAGGAATATGCCAAGCTGCAGGTGACTGAGCCTAAGGTCAGAGATGGAATGGAAGGGGTCGAGCAGCCGACCGATGATCTTTTTCCGTGCCCTTGTCACAGGACACAACAGGTAAGCATGATCAAGGCACAGACAAATCTGTCACAGCCAATAGGAAGGCTGGTCCTCATGTCTCCGCATGGACTCAGTTAATTGGTTTCCAACCCGATTCTTCTATGGACATCTGTTTCAGTATTTTATACACTTGAGGGACCTAGGAATATGTTTCTATTTTGGAGTGAATGTCCTGTTGGTGAATGCAGTTTTACAGCACATGTGTTTGTGTGTATGCATTATGTAATTATGTAATTACGTATATATACAGTGGGGAGAACAAGTATTTGATACACTGCTGATTTTGCAGGTTTTCCTACTTACAAAGCATGTAGAGGCCTGTAATTTTTTATCATAGGTACACTTCAACTGTTCGGGGCTGTCACTGGGCAATACAGACTTTCAGCTCCCTCCAAAGATTTTCTGTTGGGTTCATGTCTGGAGATTGGCTAGGCCACTCCAGGACCTTGAGATGCTTCTTACGGAGACACATTTCTTAGTTGCCCTGGCTGTGTGTTTCGGGTCGTTGTCATGCTGGAAGACCCAGCCACAACCCATCTTCAATGCTCTTACTGAGGGAAGGAGGTTGTTGGCCAAGATCTCACAATACATGGCTCCATCCATCCTCCCCTCATTACGGTGCAGTCATCCTGTCCCCTTTGCAGAAAAGCATCCCCAAAGAATGATGTTTCCACCTTCATACTTCACGGTTGGGATGGTGTCCTTGGGGTTGTACTCGTCCTTCTTCTTCCTCCAAACACGGCAAGTGGAGTTTAGACCACATGACCTTCTCCCATTCCTCCTCTGGATCATCCAGATGGTCATTGGCAAACTTCAGACAGCCTGGACATGCGCTGGCTTGAGCAGGGGGACCGTGCGTGCCCTGCAGGATTTTAATCCATGATGGCGTAGTGTGTTACTAATGGTTT
Organism: Esox niger; assembly: GCA_016801105.1. NCBI lineage: Eukaryota > Metazoa > Chordata > Actinopteri > Esociformes > Esocidae > Esox > Esox niger. The sequence continues at coordinate 19,228 of JACXGJ010003018.1, forward strand.
TCTTTGAGACTGTGGTCCCAGCTGTCTTCAGGTCATTGACCAGGTGTCTTTTATACAGGTAACGAGTTCAAACAGTTGCAGTTAATACAGGTAATGAGTGGAAAAGAGGAGGGCTTCTTAAAGAAAAACTAACAGGTCTGTGAGAGCCGGAATTCCTACTGGTTGGTAGGTGATCAAATACTTATGTCATGCAATAAAATGCTAATTAATTATTTAAAAATCATACAATGTGATTTTCTTGATTTTTGTTTTAGATTCCGTCTCACAGTTGAAGTGTACCTATGATAAAAATGACAGACCTCTACATGCTTTGTGATTTGGAAAACCTGCAAAATCAGCAGTGTATCAAATACTTGTTCTCCCCACTGTATGTATGTGTACATATATACATATACACACACACATGCACGCATACACCTATATACACATTTACATGTTTTATATATATATAGTCCCCTCCAAAAGTATTGGAACAGTAAGGCAAATCCATTTGTTCTTGTTTGTCACTGAAGACATTTGGGTTTAAGATAAAAAGATTAGTATGAGACAAGAGTTCAGAATTTCAGCTTTAATTTCTTGGTATTCACATCTAGATGTGTTAAACAACTTAAGACATATCACCGTTTTTATTAGACCACAGCATTTTTAGGTGAGCAAAAGTAAAGGAACGAAAGTGAATAACATTTAATGCAGTCTATATAGGTTGAAACCAAGGATGGAAAATTATTCATGTAGAGCTATTTAATGTTTGAACAATCAACCTGAAAGGCAACACCTGGGCAACAAGAAACAGCTGTCAGTCTCATGTTCTAATAGTTTTTTTTCACTTGAAAAATGGGTGGGTTCAAACAGAGGGTGATATGTCTTAAGTTGTTTAACACATCTAGATGTGAATACCAGGAAAGGAAAGCTGAAATGCTGTATGTGTATATACATACACGCAAACACACACATACAGCTCTGGAAAAAATGAAGAGACCACTATCTTTTTCATTCCTTTCCAAAAAAGCATTTAATTTGCAGTGGTCACTTAACTTTAACCCTTCTGTTCCTCTCTCAAAACTTTCCCTTTTGACTTTTTTGGAAAGCAAAGAAAATGGTGCAATGGTCTCTTAATTTTTTCCAGATCTGTATATATAAAAATCCCAGCACATCTGGGCTCTGTGTTTTCACAACAGAAGATTAGGATATATGATAGTCTGCCAGCTGGGTTTACGAGTCTGAAGGAATGTTTTTACAGGCAGTTGTGTGTGAAAGGTGTAAAGGTGACAACCTCTTTGGCAAAGAGTGTCACATATCATGTTTTAAAGCATTTTTGCTGTGTCTATTACTGTGCAAGTTTTTGTGGTATTACATACTTGAAAACTAAAAGTAATTCAGTTGTTTTTTCTCAATACAAAGTATTACATGGTGCGGATGTTTCGGGTCTTGTCATTTCTTTTTTTTACTAACAACTGAAGATACGTTTTCACCGCCCTTGCTATGACGAACTGACATAAGCTGTGGTGCAGCAGTTTCACTTGATGTCACAATCAAGTAATGTCACGTGGTATCAGATTAAATATTCTTCAAATTCACCAGAGACCTGCAGAGACAATTTCCAGCCCAGGTAAATAATAAAGGTTAAAAGAACTTCAGACACTGGCTCAAACACAACTCTGCTCATAGATTAGTCCTTCCACTGAAATGTTTGGTGGGTACTAATGTTCCCTTTTCTATTTTCTTGTATAATTACTATTCAAGAAATATATAGACTTCAAAATCCTGGTGTGCAACAAAAAAACATGTTGCCTGTTCAGACACGCTTGTATAATAAGAGATTTATAAAACTATCTGGAAAGTTAAATCACTTTGCTATGTAGCTCCTTTTTTAAAAACGTCGTTGCCCTTCAGAGTTAGCACGGCTCTCGTCTCAATTAAGTTGGTTGGCCTCCTCAGACAGACTGACCACCGGACTCCTCAGACGGACAGAGCGACTCCTCGGACAGACAGATCGACTCCTAAGATGGACGGACCGACTCCAGGCGGACCAACTCCACGGGCGGTCCAACTCCCTAGACGGACGGACGGACATACAGACAGACTGCTCAGACAGACAGACCAACTTCTCGGACAGACGGGCAGAGCAACTCCTCAAATGGACGGACAGATGGAGCAGCTACTCAGTCGGACGGATCAGTGACTCGGACAGACGGACAAAGTGACTCACACACTGACACTCCTCAGACGGAAAATGCAACTCACTCTTCAGACCGACAGAGCGACTCACACACCGATTCACTCCTCAGACGGACTCACGCACTGACTCGACAGCTGCCAAATGCGTCTCACCTAAATAATTGCAGGTCAATATCCACCCAACACATTTTGTTATTTATTCTTGTCTAATTACTTTTGATTGTGAGGTGCAAAAAAATGGCACCTTGAAAGTGTTGTCTGGTTTCCCAAATGATAGAATACTAACTTAATTAATGTAATTCCAGATAATAACAGAGAAATGTGAAAATATCCTTCAGGATGTTTACTTATAAACTACTGAATATAACCTGTATGTTTTCTTTATATGAATGTCTGAATTTATGATTACTTCTACGCAAATAACACATTTAGAACGTTTTGAAGTTAGTTTGGTGACGCACAACTGAGAGTATATTCAAAGGCAAATATAGTGCAATGAATAACAAAAAGCTTTACTTTCTTTTTTCTGTTTTCTTTACAGGCCAAGGAGGAATTATGAAAATTGCATTTTATCTGATATTCCTGTGGGCCTAAATATTTTGTGACGTGTGATTTATCAGGTTGTCACCTGCAACGTTTCTGCAATTTTATAATAAATATTTTTTCACTGCTGATATGTTAATACTATACGTGTTTTTTCTGTGTATTCGCACACCAGATCACACAGTCAAGTTCAGTGCAATATAAGGCAGTCTTTTCATTAAGATATTAGTGATCAGTAAACAAAAATTAAGACAAATATTACACTGCCAGCTCGCCTTTGTGACCCTGTCAGATCCTGACCTGTAAACAATTTTAGGAGACATTCATTATACATTATGTGCATTTGAATTCACATAAGCCCTGCAGACGTTGGTTTTCTATTTATACACACTACTGTGAACAAGCTCGGGGTCACTTAGAAATGTCCTTGTTTTTGTAAAGAAAAGCACAATTTATCATTGTTAAAATAACATCAAATGTATCAGATATACTGTGTAGACGTTAATGTTGTAAATTACTCAGAACAAGAATAGAAAGACACGTTTCAGAAGAATGTTCTTTGTTTCTGTCCATTTTGACTCTATAATCAAATCCACAATCTCTGATGCTGAAGTTACTGAAGTAGTCTAAAGGAAGGTAAATGTTTTGCTTTAATCAGCACATTCTCTGCCCCAAGGTCTTACGCTGTATTATTGTGCTGGGGGAGTAGGGTCGGTTCTCCTTCTGAACTATATATCCTTGTAGATCTAAGGAATGCATTTTCAAAATGTTCCCTGTCTCCTACCGTTTTAAACTTAGGAGGACATGAGGTCTTGACCCACACCTGTGCAGTACCAGACTTGACTCGTTGCTGTCCCTGTCCAAAGTCCTCCTGGCAGACGATACCTGACGATTTCAGCTTCCACTCTGCTGACAACCCCCCCCCCCTCCGTTTGTCCCGGTTCATTTGGTCATGCTTCCGATCTGGACTAGGTTTAAATAGACTCTGGGCTCAGCCCACATGTATCGATCAAGTATTACAATTTGGACTATTAATATGTTCACCTAGCACAACCAGAAGAGGACTGGTCCCCTCTCTGAGCATGGTTCCTCTCTCAGTTTCTTCCTAAATTTTGGCCTACGGATGTTTTTCCTTTCCACTGAATTTCCACACTACTGTTGTTTGCTCCTTCGGTTTTTAGGTTGGATGTTTTGTTAAAGCACATTGTGACAACTGCTGATGTAAAAAGGGCTTAATAAAATTAATGTTATTTATTGAGTGATTCCATTTGTTTTCTGCGGTGTTAACATAATCAAAAAAAGCGTTTCTAATGAGCAGTTTACCTTTTAAATTGATTTACTTGTATTAGCAAACACAACGTGCCATTGAAACAATGGGCTGATGGTTGCTGATAATGGGCCTCTGCACATCTATGTAGATAATCCATTGCAAATAAGCCCATTGAGATATCAAATGGTATTCGGACAGTTGGTATTCGGTATTCATTTACAACATTATCAGTGTCTACACTGTATTTTTGATACATTTGATGTTACTTTTGGACAATAAAATGGCCTTTCTTTAAAAAACAAGGACATTTCTAAGTGACCCCTAACTTTTGAACCGTAGTGTTCATAAATCTTTAAACATTTTCTGTTAAGATTATTGTGCGTTACTGTTTCCCCCCTGTACACTAGGTGGCGGAGTACAAAGAGTTTACAACGAAGCTGAGAAAGTTGATTCTTGAGGTTTGAGGGAAAATCCGAGGGGCTGAATTTCTGGTGGGGAAGCACAGCGTTTATTTATCCAGGGGAGTAATACAGCTGTCGTGAAGTCATTTCCAGTATAATCCATTCTGATATTTCTGGAGTCTGTGTCCAAGATGGTCTCCTGTTGTTTTGTAATATACTCAATGTTGCTTACACCGACGTAATAACCATTCTGAAATATATTCTAAAATATAATGAATTGTAGTCAAAGGCAAGTTTTATGTTTTTGTTCAAGCTAATGCAAATAATATAAAAAGTGTATGTATATATATTTAATATATTGTTAACTATTTTGCTTTATTACTTTATATAAAAAAGAAACTATTATGTGGAACATTGCATTTGAAAATTATTCACGCTCCGTTCCAAATAAAATTTGGAGGTCTCACTTTTCTTGCTGGTTTCTAATTACTTGTCTAGTGGATCACCCGAGATCAGCGTCATGCTGGCAACATTAGATTCCGTAGCAACAATAAGACTTCCGGTTTTCGGATATTGATTATTTTAATAATAATATTAAAATAATCAATTTTGGCACTTTACTTAGTGTATGTTGTAAATTACCCCACCCATCCATTGAGTTAAAATGCCAGCAGCAATTGATTTTTTTTGCATTCACTGCGGCATATATAATCGTTTTTTCTGTATTAGCCAATATGTGTTTCATATCTATTGAGTTACTTTTTGGAAAAAGAGTGTGTGGAAAATGTTATGTTGCCAGATGTAGCACACCATTCCTCATGGTTTGACAGGTTTGTATTACTCTACACACTCTCCTGAACAGTTCCTACAATGCTTTCTCTGAGGAATATTCAATAGTTGACGCAATATTTATTCCATATCCCACTTGTTATTGAAATGTCTCTTAAATATGACCAAATATGAATTGTTGTCAGTGTTTTCAGAGGTGCATTTTCTTAAACAATTAATAAAATAAATTTCTGTCCGTTTTGAAGTAATTCGTTGGTCTCTTGTTTTGAAAAATTCCTAATTTTAATTTTGCTCACAATACGTTGATGACGCTAATCACCTCGGGCGTTCCCACTAAATCTTCCAGAAGTTTAGGACAATCCTGGCACTTTTGGCATACTATTTTCAACGCACTAGGATTTGGGACAAATATTTCATATGACATACTGCATAGTAGTAGGGTAATATGCGAATTGAGACCGGCGTTTTATCTTACCGGTTACAATAATGTTTCAAGAGGTGAAGTGTGCGTGTTTTATTCCATTTCATTGACATACGTTTCTGAAAAGTCACCCGGGCAACTCTCTTACTAACTCTTGAATTACTTTGCAGGACAAAATTAATATTATCTTTTGGTATAAAAGACCTTTAAAAGTTACTGCGGTGTGGAACTTCCCAAATGATGCCAGTGCGGTGCGTACTGCGGTCTTCCTGATGCTCGGGTCTGCTGTGGACATGCGCTTTCTTGCTCATGCATTAGCCTCGAAAGGCCTGCTCTGTATTCGCATCACATGTAAAGGTTTAAGCCTGTCTGAGAGAATACGGGCTTTCCTCACAGTTTGGGTAGGAATTAATTCCGAAATCCATGTGTATGTATTTACGTATGTGTATGTTTATTCTGTGCAAACTGTAAGTCCGATTTTCTTTTCAGTGCAGTAAATTGAATAATTTTTTTTATTGCAGGAAGACTTTCTGATGCGAAAGGAATTCACAATAACAAAAACAATTTTTGCTGGTAAGGAAAAAAAGAAACCTCCATGATACCTCTTTTGTTTGTCCTGACTCTTTATTTTTCGGTGGTGTGTGTATGTTGGTAACATCTTTATCAAGCGAGGACATTGGAAGATATTCATCAATATTTATCATCTTACAATGTCCACCCCCAGAGCTTCATTCCTACTGTTGCCATAGCCTGGACTGCTCTCATTATATTTGTGTGCCGATGGCTGATGATAGCATTAGCCCAAATTATGTGCTTACTTGGTTTACCAGGTTATGTTTTTTTTAATAGTCACATCTTAGACCAGTTGAGTGTTGTGAAATAATTACCTGAAAGGGGTTTTCTGTGTACCCTCAGGGTGTTCGGCAGGGGCTCGGGCTGCCTCTGCACTGACCAGGCAGCTCACAGCTGGGTCAGAGCATGCAGTGCAGGGCCTGGTCTGTCTGTCCTTCCCCTTACATCCCTTAGGACAAACTGACCACTGCCAGCGAAGCGAGGACCTCCTAGGGCTGCCCAAAGAGTTGCCAGTGCTTTTTCTGTCTGGCACGGCAGACAACATGTGTGAGAAGGTGAGAAAGGTGATACTGTGCCAGCTGTTGGACCTTGTCTAAAAATAACAGCTGGTTGGAGAAACCATATTTTGGTTGACCATATTTTTAACATTACCATTTTTTATATTCTGCTTTATTTAAAACCCTTTTATTGAAAAAAAAATTATCATGCACATCAGTCCGTTTCGCTTTGCCGATAACATTTTTTGAACCTCCGGATGTGTAATACGCTTTTAATGATCAGCACAATCTATGAGTAAAATCACTGTCATAAATTAGCTTGGAAATGTCCAGGTTTTAAGTGATTCGTATGATAACGTGGCATGGACACATTGGCACATGCAGGGGAAAACAGAAACATGCCACAATATACTATCAACAACTTAATAGCCAACTTGAATAAGCTAGAATTAACACTGTTTTCTGGTCCTGATTTGTGTTCTTGCATCAACAATGAATGTGTTCAGAACGTTCTGGAGAATGTAATAACAGAGATGAAGTCCCCGGTGACGGTTCAGTGGATTGAAGGAGCCTGCCACGGGCTGGCCGCGAAGAGACGGTCTGAGGAATCTGTGCTTGATGAAATCAACTCACATGTGATTCCTTGGATTTTGGAACATACCTGAATATTTCAGTGCTCAATTATTGCTATTGTTGTACAGGTCCTCACATTGTTCTTAATTTAATGTTGTTAATGTGTAATTTAATGTTCATGTGTGTGTGTATTTTATTGTAATAGTGATTGTTTTATTCTGTATTGTTGGCTTACGTATGTCTTCCTCAAAAATGAGAGTGTTTTCAGGCAACTGAGTGATTAAATTGCAGTTCAGTAAGTGTTTGTCATTATACATTTATTATTGTTCAGTATTGTGTATGTATCAGATTTATTTTGGGATAAATATTTTAATATATATTAGCCGTTAGTAGCCACCTTCTGTTTTTTTCCAAAGCAGAGTAGTGCTTTCCACAAAGCCAAGGGTTGCACTGTGCTTTTAAATCCTGGTGATGACGATTTTATTTATTCGTTTCTAATTGGCTTACCCTGGATTTGGGTCCTTCCAATTTGCTTGCGTTTCCTTCCTCCGTTTGGAAACATGGCTGAAGAACCGTGGAATAAAGTAAACATTCCTTTTCCAAGTGCAGTTTCAACTGTCCGAATACCATTTGATATCTCAACAGGTATGTCGTTTGGGACATGTATGCATGAACTTATTACCGCGTCTTCGTGGTTAACAGCCACGATAGTTAACGAAAACAAGCTGACGTTACAGATATCAGTAAACACGTGCGTTCAAACTGATTGATGCTAGCGTACAGCAAGTTAAGAGGAATTCATGGTGAAATTGATCCGCGATCTGTTGTGCAAAGTTTACGTTTACACAACAAGCATGGTTTATTTTTCTATGTATTAGGATGGTGTACACGGGTGTTTCGTGTTTACATCCTTCGCAGCCAACATGTAGCAGGGGGCTGCTTGTTTTGCTCTGTTTACTGATACTCATGTATTTGTGTGCTCGGACTTGTATTCTCTTGTCTAGGTACGCTTGTAAAACAGGTTCTGGAGGGAAATGAGAACGTAATAAAGCTGCTTGGAAGCAAAGTGCTGCAGACCGAGATACGCGTCTTATACGAACTTCTCTTCGTTCTCAACAACAGCCTCAGGCAGCACAAACCGTTCAGGGTTATCAAACAGGTAAAGATCACGACGAACTTCATTACTCATCGATTTATTGTCACTAATTACCACTAGTTAAGTAACTCCTTAGTTACAAAATGCGTTTTTGCTGTTTATGCTGCTTAAAAGTCATTGTCTGGGGCTAAACTCGTATTGTGGCTAACAAAAATAAACCGTGCTGGTTTACAAAAGCATTGTGCTGGGAGTGATTGATTGAGTTGTGGTTATCCCTGCAGGTTGAGCAATGCATCAACCGATTAAAGGAAATGAAGCTGGATGTGGCTCTTCGGGACCTGAAGGAGCTATGTCCGAAGAAAGTGCAACGGTACTAGCTAACCTGAAACGTCGTTGTAACTGTTAGCACACATACACTTTCTCGAATAGCCTGTAGTGTTTTTCAACTATTGGGTTCCTGTTTCTCTGTGAGCTACATGTCCCAGTGCAAATATGTATTCCATGATGACTTGCCCTGACATTACCCTAACCCAGGCAGCTGGCGATTGAGAGTGGTCAGTGTGACGTCCCAAGTCAGCCCATGCTGGAGTGGCTGTGTCTCAAGGTGCTGGGAGCTGCCAGGCTGATAGCGTGTCTGCTCAACCGCTGCACCAGAGCCTTCATGTATCCTTGGTCACTCTCTCTGTCCTGTCTGGGAGATCTTAGCCACACTCTGTAGAGGAGGCAAGTAGGGGGATCTCACAGTCATAAAGTGAATTGTACTCCAGTTTACCATGATAACATCAACCACATTGACCTTGCTGCCATCATCGGACTTCATCCTTGTAATGCTGCAATGATGAATACAGGAGGTGCTGGCCCTAGAGATGATGCATACAGGAGGTGCTGTCCCTAGAGGGGATGCATACAGGAGGTGCTGTCCCTAGAGGGGATGCATACAGGAGGTGCTGTCCCTAGAGGGGATGCATACAGGAGGTGCTGGCCCTAGAGTAGATGCATACAGGCGGTGGTAGGTTTAAAAAAAAATTAGTTATTTCCTCCGAGAATGTACTGTCTATTTTTCTGCGATGAACGATGAACTTCACACGGTTTTCAGATACTTCCTGTCTGGTCCAACTGTTGGGGTTAATCATGAACTGGATAATTACTTGTTAGTAAAACCCCAAACTAGCGAACCATCATAATATAAAGCAGTGTTAAATTATGTAGTTCTGACGGCCCCGGGCTACATGACGTGTGTATTGATAAGGTATAGCATTAAATGGCTGCGTTTTATCAGGTCATGTTAGTTATGATGTTGGTGCCACCATAGACTTTCAATGTGCAGTACTCTGCTGTCTGCTTAGGGAGCGCCATTCTGCAAGGTGTTTTTGGACCTGTTGATATTACTGGCATTGCAGGTAGTGTGTTTTGCAGGTGAGGTTGCATTGTCATACTGCCTGGGGAATGTTTTAATGAGTTTCACTTTTTACTTGATCTCCTGGGATGCCTAGTGTCACGGCAGAAAGTCATTCTGGCCTTTGTGTAGATAAAGTATGAAACCGATGTACTTCCTTAACCCATATGTTCTCCAGACTAGTCAGAAAGCACCTCCAGTTAAAGGAGTTCATTCTTCTGAACGTGGTGTTGACCAGTGTGCTAAGTCGACTGTGGTGAGTCCTTTGTTTCGTTTGGTTCTCATGTTTTCATGAGTGCTTTTGAATAATAAGGAACATGAATTTCGTCCAAATTTTGCTTGTGTTTTTTGTCGAAGACAGTTTAAGGAAATAATGTGACCTTTAAGATATGTTTGTAGATGCAGGGATTATGTGTAGTGTTTACTAGGGGTCTCGTATGCCCCATGCCCCCTTAACTGAAGGCCCCTGGGCTTATCTTTGGTCAGGGAGTCACATCGGTCCACTATCTGCTCTTCAGGGTGTTTTTCCGCGGCCTCCTAGGCAGTCTGGACCCCCTCTACCAGTGTCTTCTGAATCTCCTGAAGGAGGTGTCACGGGCTCAGTCCGTGCCATTCCTCAAGGACTTCATCCTGCCCGCAGGGATGGCAGAGTTCCTTGGGCCCTCTGACTCTTGCCTGTTGAAGATGGAGCTGTCCGGTGCTACTAAAGGCATCACATTAAAGGGAGCCTCCGGCTCGTCGGCGCTCCGCAGACTGTTCAGACCGGTCGAGGTGACTCGGAAGCCGGTTCTGTGTGGGCCATCAAACAGGACAGGCAAAATGGTGGATCTGGGAACCGCGGTGTCACGCCGAAGGACTGGTGGTACGGGATCGTTTCCTTGGCATTGCCTGCTGTTTGGGGTTTTGAAGTTGGAGTGTGTCTTTAAAGCAGCGGGGGTGTGCGTTGGGGGCTGCTGTTGTGAAAAGGCTTTCTAACGTACATTTCAAATCTGTTGATCGGTTCTTGAGCTCATCTGGTACAGTTCATTATGTTGCCTTCATTGGGCCGTGCAGTATTAACATCATGTTATTCCCACATTTCAGATGAGGTCTCTGGAACAGATTTGAAGGCCTTGCTTAAACAAACACGCCTTAAAATTTCAGAGGTACAGTAGGTTTTCTTTCTTGTTTTTGTCAGAAAACCTAACAGTTTGATTTAGAATCCAACGTAATTCCGTTTGTACTAATATTATGCTGTTATTTTAAATCTTTCTGAAGAAACCTTCATCCGTTGACACTGCTGTGACTGATCACAAGAGGAGCTTTCTAAAGCAACTGAAAACATTGACCAGTTTTATCAAAATGGCCGCCTATCTAGAGGACGTGATGCGATGGTGTCAATGCAGGAAGCTGTGGCGTGGAGTAATGGCACGTCTGAAATTTCTCCACCTGAAATGCCGACGGTTAAAACATCTGGAATCAGAGGGCTGCAGGTACCTGGCAGGTTGTTTAAATAAGGGTTAATTGATTTGGTCTTTTGTATAGACCAGGATATAACACAATGACAAATCTTAGTAAATTCCTATGACATTTCAGAGCACAAGCATTACAGCATTGTTTTTATTGTTGACAAGATGAAGTATGTTCTTGTTCACGGCAGAGTACAAGGGATGCTGAGAAGGTTCAAGCAGGAGGTTTGTTGGGCCCTGACCTTGCGAGGTTCCATTCCCACGACCTGTCAACCTCTAAAGACTCAGTGGAGGCGGGCTCACCCCAGAACTCTCTTTCAGTCTGCCAGAACTCGACGTGAACCAACCCGGACTTCCGTCTCGGCCCTCAGGAGAATGTTGCCACTTAGCGACCAGGGTGTGTCCCTTCAAGGCCCGTTGAGTGACGTGGTCATGATGTCAGCCCCGTCCGTTAGCCGTGCGCCTAGCGACGGAAGTGCTGGCCTGTGTGATGTCACCACTGTTCAGAAACACTCCGGCATGAATGAGAGTGACATCGATGACATCTTTGCCTCCATAGGTTTCTAAGGCTCCGACGCTTGCATATGTGATATTTTCATGGTTTGTTTTGTTTATTTGGTTGTGGCTGCGAGTCATGGCTAATTTCAAGTGGGTCAAAATTGCATTGTCGTCTTCGAGGAATATTGTCTTGACAGTATTCCAGAATTAAAGCTTGTTTCCCTTGTTAAAGCTACAGAGTTCAATATCTTTGTCAGCAGCAGATATAATACTTAACTAATTGGAGGTTCACTCTGACTCAAAGGTTGGCCGATATTCGGTCAAAAATATGAGGACCCTAGTGTCTTTCTTTCTGTTCTGAAACCTGTCTAGGTAACATTCAACCGGTATCCGTATTCTGCTCCAGTATTCTTCCAAGAAGCCAGCTGAATATTATCTCATAGTTATGTAGTCCTCAAAAGTAATTCCTGAAGTAAACAGATATAATGTCCAGTCAGTCAACAAGTGATTTCAGGGCTTCTGTTACCTTTTTCTGACAGTCCCAGCTGCTCCAAGTCTCTGAGGTGATGCAGCGCTCGATTGACAATAGTCAAATTTTACACTGATCATGATGTGTAGGTAAAAACAACCGTGTAAGCAGAGCAGGCCAAGAGCTAATGTCTCTAAGTGACTGACTGACAGATCCCCCTTGTCTTTTCCTTTAATGGACAGGTTAGTTATCGTCGCCTTTATTAATAGTTGTTGAATCAATGTCATTCATGAATCGAAAACAAATACCCTCTTATGCCATGAAATGGCTTTGGCAGACTCGCTAGCAATTACTAAATTCTTTTCTTTTCCAGTAAGTTATTCGATACTGGTAAGCTTATTACTGGCTAATACGTGGTTAAAAAGGGCCATTGGCGAACACCATACATTTCATAAACGCTATTTGTGGTGAAGGTAAACTTAGTAAGAAACATTGGTCAGTTTAACTATCGATATCATTCCTGAATGGCCAATTAGCTGTCGAAACGGCCAGTGGCAAAAAGGGATTTGTTCAGGGTTGACACACAAGGCTGTTGCGTATAATTCTCCTGTTTGATGGTTGAGTCCCCTTAATTCAAATTTCTTAATTATAAATAATCTAGGAAACCAATACTTTAATTCTAATAGTTTATTACAAGCTTGTAGGTGATACACTGACAAAGTACACTCATGTGCGCATTCTTAGGTATGACAAAGACACATTTTGAGGGGCCCCTTTATAATTTCTGATTCTCATCTTAATGCTCCAAATCCTAAGACCTTAGCACACCTAAGCTAAAGAATGCCTGTATTTAGGCCTGGGGCCAAAAGGAGAACAAGGATTTGCTGACAAGTGTTCTGACAGAGAGGGGGACAAGCTATAGCTAGAGTCTCCACATTTTAAACCACATGTTTCCCCAAGTCCTAGACAGAGCCAGGTAACCAGAATGTATATCATATACACAAAACCTACATATTTAACACATTTAATAAACCTACTTTAAGATGATTCTTATTAATATGCTGATTGAACAGCTCTGGACCCAGTCACAGAACCGGAGAACATTAATGAGGAACTGGTCAGGGAAGACCCACTTGATACCTGGAGAGAAATGGTACAAAGTAGAACCTGAGGAAGACCTAAAGCAAGTCTGCAAGGAGATGATGGGAGCCTACAGACTGGAAGCGACAGGTCAAAATACCTTTTGCAACCTGCTCTAAGTCAACTGAGGTAGGATCCACAAATTGTTGCAAACATCATGGAACAGGCATGCGCGAAGACAAAAACTCACAGATATTACTTGAATTGTAAGTTCCTATAAAGTATGTAAATGAATGACTGAATTTGTGTATACTGACAAGGAGAACAAAAGCACACATATATGACAAAAAGCTTTGCTGTACATATTTATGTGTGAGAACCTTTGTACAATAGGGTATGAGTGACAAAATACTTGCAAGAACATTTTACAGTGTGAAAATAAATGGTATAAAAGGGCCAATGTGCATCATTAACAGGACAGATCACCTGACGCCTGCTTGGAGTGTGTTTGTCTCTTGGATACTGGACCCCACTCAGCAGTACCATGCAAAGACCATCAGAGGGTCATGTGCTGATTCTGAAAAGGTGGGAGAATTTGTCGGCACACACCGGCAGACAAGTTGGAGTAAAAAAATACAGTGTACAGACATATCCAGACCGTCACAGTGGTGGACTGGCTGTCGGGACCATTTTCTGGTGGCCTGAGGGTCGTTTTGGCCTGCCATGAACAGTCAACCTTGGCCAACGGCAGTGATAATATAGCAAAAGTTGACAAAATCAGGTGCGACTTTCACTCCCTTACTGCAGTGTCCCCTCGCCAAGCTGCACGGCAAAACAACTTGGTGCGCCGTAATTTTAGCCGCGCCGTAAGACAAAATGGATGGTCAGGAAAGAAAGTTGGAGCAGAGAGGGACATAATTAAAATAGAAAGGTCCTTGTCACAGACACAGCTAAATGCTGCAAATAAGTAACATGTTCGCTAGTATAGGACCAGGTGAGTCAAAACACTAGACAATTGGTTTCATTCTGGGTCAGAGAGGTAAAGTTATATTTGTGTTATATAAGTGGAAAGGGGTCAGTTCTAAGACTAGACCCTGTGTCATCTCAGGTAAAGGAAGGTGACTTATGTAACATCAACCGGATAGTTATGTAATAACACCCTAGTTACAGGTCTATTCATGGCCATCGCTCCGTCAGATAACGTTGCCTTTAACATTCGGTATAGACTGCAATGATATTGGTGATGAAGGGGGACTATTGACTTTAAACAGGCCCAATTACCATTTAGTCCAAATTACTCTATAGTGGCTTAGAAATATGACAACATTGTTAAAATATGTTTAATAGAAAACAATCCCTATTCTATCATCAAAATGTGCTTTGACAGATGGCAGTGTCGTCATTTACAAACAATTTTTAAGTTGGTTGAAAAATAGCTTGTGATGCCAATGTTAGGTAGCTAAAATTCACTCAGTATTAAGTAGCTAATTCACATTACGTTGCATTTACTATGTTTCCGGTGACGTCAAATGGTTAACACACTAAGTAGGTGAAACGGTATCATGTTTTTTCCGGACCTAGTAACGAACTTTAGACCACGCGTTCATTAGCACCTAAAGATGCATTGACTAGCACGCTCAGTCGGACCTTAGCCCCACTACCAACATTCACGACAGTATTGTGAAGAAATTTGCAATATATGAGTAAAAGTCAGGTAGTTAAGGACAAATCTTTAGACGCACATTTAACCTATCATTTTTATAATTTGTGTTTTGCTGTGAATGGACTGCATTATCAAATTTTATTTCATTTCTCGGATCTGAGTCTTGTGAAGTCTTGGTTTGTTTCCCACCAATAAACACGTGAGTTTGTTATCAGGCGGTGTGGTTTGAACATTGGTTGAGGACATAGTTTTTTTTATAGTGGGGAAATATTACTTTGAATCATTATACTGCGTCCTCATGTGTTGTTTGCGTTTTATGGTGTAATTAAGAAAATGCGAGTGGTTGGTGGAGTACATTGTTAGTACATCGGTTTATATCTACAGTTTAAAAAAGCGTTCTTAGGGAAACCGATTACTTCAAATGCAATGCCATGAGGTATAAAATGAGATCGGGCTTGGTGCACCACCTAACAACGTTTCTGAAACGTACCAAATGACTGACACAACAGAGAACAGCAGCACCGACCGCCACAATGGCGGCTGCATGCTGGGAACTCTAACACAGTTAATTACTTAGCTATTGAACGACCTAACCTGTGACTCTGTTTCTTTACCTGCCCCTCATGTGTCTGTGCTGCTCCCTGTTTCTTGCATTGGTTAGTGTGCCCTAATAGAAAAAAATCACATATGCCCATGGAAAATAACATATGTGTGGCTATGCCAACTTATTTTTTCTGATAATTGCTGTATGGCTCTTGACTAATAAGATCAAGCTGTGTCTCAAATGCTATTTATAAATGGAGTCACTGTTATAATTGCTACCTACACTACAAAAGTTATTCCTAAATAAAAAAAATAATTATAGTAATCAAATGTTTGCTTGTAACCATCCAGGCAATTCGGAAAACAGCAACATTCTCACCACATTAGCAAATGTTCTGACTAATTGACAATATTTTTGTCATTATTTAATAACTTTTTAAAACTTATTTCTGGGGAAATATTTTTTGCCTTGTAAACTACCATTAGTCCTAATCTGCAACACTGTTTCTCCACCGCCTCTGGCATTGCTGCTTTGTGCCAGCCACTGGTACCTCAGTCAACTGACAAAAAAAGCATTCGTCCATGCTGTTTGAGGGCCAATTATGTCACGACCAATGATGGACCTACATTCTATGAGGCCCCAGGACAAGAGGGTCTTTGGGGGCCCCCCCAACACTCAAATCATCATACGCGTTTTATATCATGTAAATATCAAGTAACATTAAAAAAAAATTTGAAACCTGAACAAAGGTTTTGTCTTGTCAGCCAATCAAATTGCAGTCAATCAATCAATCAAATTTATTTTATAAAGCCCTTTTCACATCAGCAGTTGTCACAACGTGCGTTAACAAAACAAGCTTATGCAAAGCAACTTACAGGTGAATCTGAGAACCTGCAAAATAGCTCAAAACACCAATAATTATAATCAATATGCAGTATATTCTTTGTTATTTTTCTTGGCTTACATTCATTGAAATACAATAAATCGTATATGAATGTAGTATAAATAATATTAAATACCTAATATGAACTAGATGAACTCACACCCACTGAAGTTCATCACTACTGTTGTTTGCTGCCTGGGGTTTAAGGCTGGGTGTTTTGTGAAAGCACTTTGTGACAACTGCTGATGTAAAAAGGGCTTTATAAAATACATTTGATTGATTGATTGATACCAGACTAGGGTGTCCCTGTTCTGGTATTGGTTGAGATGGAGCCCTGCTAGTCACTTGATGGGTGGAAAGGTCCACAAATTCAAGTGCTATCGGTCTATCTACATTTTGCCTTCACCATAGATTGCATGGGTCTCTGACCATTAATTGCCATCGGGGTGCCTTGTAAACAAAGGCCCCTATTGGTCACAGGCCATTGGGCCTAGGCCCAATTTCCTGGTCCATAATCCAGGCTTGGTCATGACTGCTATATTTATAAATGATTCTACGTTTTCTAGAATAATTATCACCAGTGTGTAGAACTAGCCGGCTAAATAGCTATGAAAAGCTAAACTTCTTTATGCATCTTTTGTGGTATTTTTATTAAAAAACGTCCGTATGTTAAAGTTGTGTTTGCTAGCTGCCATTCTTTTTGATGCTGCTATAGTAAAACACATTGAAGTACGCAGTTAGCAAAGACTGTGCTGATGTTAGTAAGTGGTTGTGACGATAATACCAAAATGTTATCACAGTCACCAAATTAGAACAGTCACCCCACCCGCCCCCCCAAAAAAATGACACTCCTGTTCGTTATTCAGTTTCTTTGGCGTCTTTTAACAGGTTGTTCTGTAGATATCACTATACTGAACGTAAATCTTAATTCAGCATGTAGCGTTGGTCCCATTTTCTGGTGTGACAGAATATTGCTAATTTGTCTGGCAAATAGCTTTCTGTTATGAGTTAGTGTATCATTTGCATATTTTATTGTTTAATTTTCTCAGGATGCCATGAAATGATCAACTGTAGACTACTATGAATTAAAAAAGTCTCATATTCCACATCAAACCTAAAATGCAGTACGGGGTGACACTTTACACTCCCCACTCAGTATCGTTCGGTCTACGCTGCAACCAAGCATAAAGGGGAAACACTCTAAACTGTCATAAACAATACTTAAAAATGAATGGTTTTCCACATTTCTTATTATTTTATATTATTTATACAGGAAATTCCAACTGAGACGGTGGTCTCATTTACAGTGGGACCCTATATTACAACAACAAACAATTAAACATAACATACAAATAAAACACATTTGAAATACATAAAACTAGTAAAAATCACTGTACCTGGATAACATCCTGTTTATTTCCTCCACTATTAAGTGTGGTGGCAATACAATAATTTTTTAATTGCCAGCTGTAATAAAATGACTGTTCAAAGCATAAAAAATTGTATTCCTGTTGGTAAAAAAATAACTTTGGTAAAGTGGAGTATTGGGTGTGTTTCAATGATTTTGCCATTTTTCAAAGGGTTCACAGTGTAAAAACGGGGTTCACATTACAACTGAGTAAAGCATATAGGTAGTTGTCTGATTTAGCTCTTCTAATACACTTGACGTTTTGCAGTTACCTAATCATGAGCCGGTCAAAACGTTTTTCTAGACTTGGCCTATGCCTTATCTCGATTATAAACAGCCTCAGATAAATCAGCAGTAAACCAGGGATTTGATCTTTTCCATACTCATGCCCTTTTGAATGGAGCATGCTTATCAGCAATGGTGTTAATAACACTAGTAAAATGCTCTACGGCCAGCCCAGCATTAAAAAAGCATGGATGCAATCCTGGTAAATATGTTCAATATCTTTTACCCAAGCTTGTTCATGAAAGTGTTTATAATTTCTTTGATAACTGAAGCAAGGTAATGTCTCTAAAATTGTCAGTATTCTATTGTCTCTGATGCATAATATTGGACAGTGGTCACAACATCTAGTAGAGACGCCACTAGCCATATACTTGTAAGGGAAATTAATAGGAACCTAAAGATTATCCTGCTATGCTCAGCTGTGTGAGGTTCAGCTCATGTCAGAACTCGTTTATACCTGAGTCCCGTGTTTCCCAGTACAGAATAACATCTCAGATAATAACAATCTTCAGAAGATTTGACGGTGGCTAGAAAATCCGATTACTGTTTGAGCATATGTTCATTAGAGAGGGAGAACAGTATACCCGTAACAATTGAAGCATCACAATTGTTTCCTAGTATCAGTCTTAGGGCTAATTATTCAAATTGCTTTAGACTTTCACACAAAAACTACGAGGTGAACACCACCGCCCTTCCAATATGCT
Source organism: Esox niger (assembly GCA_016801105.1). NCBI lineage: Eukaryota > Metazoa > Chordata > Actinopteri > Esociformes > Esocidae > Esox > Esox niger. Next base: position 37,947 of record JACXGJ010003018.1, read on the forward strand.
CTGAATACATTGTGTCCATCCAGAGCTATATCTGCATCACTGACGCTCTTAGTTAAATCATTGATGCTCTTAGTTATCTTTAAATATGTGATATTAACTACATTATTGCTATGTTACTTGATGACCAGATTTTGCTCTGAGGGAAATACCAGTAGTTTTTCCGGCTACCACACACTGCATTTGTTGATGACGCTAACCTTAACGGGTTGTTTTGTAAGATAGCCACATTAGCGGCTAATAGGCTTTCCATAATTTTGGGGCCAAATCTAAGCAAATATATTGATAAAAGTGATTGTGTCTTATATATATTTACACACTTATAAAAATTGCGAGGTCGTATAAGCCTACACAAAACACAAACCTTATTTGAAGTGGAAAAAAAAATGTATGGCCTAAAGAGCCAGTTTTGCCACAAAGTATTATGGGTATTATGACAATTAAAACTCATACTATTTCAGTCTATATCAATGCTATACCTGCATATTCCTTTCTTGCTAGATGTCTAATTAAAGGGCCAGAGGCATAGTAAAGAAGAAATGATAGGGTGACACACTTCAAGCTAGTGATTCAGCTTAACACAGACAGCGCCCCTCATTCTCAAAATGCTAGTCCAGAGAGATACTCAACACATACATGCACGCACACACATACACACTCACCGACACACACACAAACACACACACACACACACACACACACACTCACATAAACATTAGGTATTACCATCTCTGAGGGGACAAAAAATTTCCCCACAAGGTTGAATTTGATTGTTTGACTGTGGATATGTTTGGTCCTCACAACTATAGTAAAACTAAGACACATACACACGCTTCTCCGCTTACCCACACCCAACTCAAGATGAGTGAGCAAAGCACTTTCATGCTTCATCAGAGCAGTAATAACAGCACGGACATGAAATGGGTGATGCCTGATTGGCCTGAAAATGACACCTAAAACAAAGGATTAGGGAATTATCATTGTGAAGGTCCAAGAAGGATCTATGTAGGGCAGTCGCTGATCATGACAAGAATATGTTTAGAAATTCTATATAATTTTGGGCAATATAAGCTGTGTGAAATAGGTGTTCCGTCTCTAAACAGAATATCAAATGTATTTTCCACAAGCAATCTGGTTCCTATTGGAAAAATGTTGTCAATTCTGTTAGGAAACTTCTGCATGTACTTCAAGTACATAGCTGCCCTGCACTACAAATTTACATTTGAGCCAAGAGTAAAGAAATTCCTTCTCCATAGCTCCATCCTTCTCACATTACCTGTCCACTGGGCTTCTATCAGCAATGCATCTGGTTGAAGCATCTTACTCTGCCAGTAAAAGCATCAGATTTATGCATGTTGACAAGCTCTGTCCGTCTGTGGAATATCTTATCCACCGGGTCAGCATTGCTGTAACAAGGGGAAAAGCTGTTTGGACTTTGGCATGGGTATGAATACTTTTGGGCTTAACTGAATATATGTATATATATATATATATATATATATTCCTCACGGATGACTGAGCTTCTCACCCTACCTCTAAGGGAGACGCCAGCCACCCTTCTGAGAAAACTAATTTCAGCCGGTTGTACCCACAATCTTGTTCTTTTGGTCATGACCCAGCCTTCATGACCATAGGTGAGGGTAGGAAAGAAAATTAACCGGTGTATCGAGAGCTTTGCCTTCTGGCTCAGCTCTCTTTTCGTCCCAACGGTGCGGTAAAGCGAATGCAATACCACCCCGCTGCTCCGATTTTCCAGCCAATCTCCAGCTCCATTTTTCACGCTCACTCGCGAACAAGACCTTTAGATACTTGAACTCCTTTACTTGTGGTAAAGCCTCATTCCCTACCTGGAGTAGGCACTCCATCGGTTTCCTGCTGAGAACCTTGGCCTCAGATTTAGAGGTGCTAATCCTCATCCCAACTGCTTCGCACTCGGCTGCGACCCGGTCCAGTGAGTGCTGAAGGTCACAGACCAATGATGCCATCAGGACCACATCCTCTGCAAAAAGCAGCGATAAGATCCCAAACCCACCAAACTGCAATCCTTCCCCACCCCGACTATGCCTCGATATCGTATTCATACATTTATACACACTGAACAAAAATAATAAACGCAACACTTTTTTGTTTTTGCCCCCATTTATCATGGGCTGAACTCAAAGATCTAAGACTTTCTCTATGTACACAAAAGGACTATTTCTCTCAATTATTGTTCCAAAATCTGCCTAAATCTGTGTTAGTGAGCACCGATAATCCATTCACCTCACAAGTGTGGCATATCAAGATGCTGATCAGACAGCATGAGTATTGCACCGGTGTGCCTTAGGCTGGCCACAATAAAATGTCACTTGAAAATGTACAGTTCCATCACACAGCACAATGCCACAGATGTCGGAAGTTTTGAGGGAGTGTGCATTTGGAATGTCCACCAGAGCTGTTGCCTGTGAATTGACCGCTTCACAAAAGTTTGTAAAAATTCTGCCCTGCTTGATCTGCCCCAGTTAACAATAAGCTCTATAATTGTGAAGTGGAAGCGTTGATGAGCAATAACAGTCCAGCTACAAAGTAGTAGACCACTCATACTCACAGAGTGGTGCTGAAGAGTGATGAAGGGCGTTGCAGTTAAAAAACGCTACATTGCATCACTCACAACAGAGTTCCAAAATGCCTCTGGATGCAACATCCGCACAATAACTTTATGTCGGGTACTATACGTAATGTATTTCCATGGCAAAGCATCCTTCACTATCTGGCAGTCGGATAGACATATGTGGTGGACCCCAGGGGAACGCTACCTACTAGAATCTATAGTGCCAACTGTAAAGTTAGAGTAGGGATAAAGGTCTGGGGCTGTGTTTCAGGATTTGGGCAAGGACCCATTGTTGCAGTGAAGAATTGTGTTAATGCTCGAGGTATCCGGGCAAAGTCATTCAATATGGTCCCAACTACTGGCAGTTTTATTTATATATCTTTTTTTAACATAATATTCATAACACATATTGTCACTGGGGAGAAGTGACGGTGATGCACAGAGGGCGGGACCTTGTGGACACACCCTCTACAGGTAGGCATCCCTTTGGTGGCGTCACCAGGATGATTGTATAGCATGGCTGTGACTGAAAGATATAACAAACATTTTAGGGCAGAGGATTGAAAACAAATCAGTTGGAGCAATCACGCTTATTGTACCTAACGTATTGTACTTCACTGTTCTTTACTTTGCGTTTGCATGTGGACAATGACCTCATAAAATATGTAAGGCACAAGTTAATGTTTGATTTCCTCAGATTCTCTCTCCTGGTTTCAATTAGGAGCTGCTGTGTATTAAAGGTCATAATGAGCACTGAACGGTCTCAATACAGGTTTCACCCTCGTGGATACAGGAGTAGGAAGAAACAGAGGAACTGCCAACTACAGGACAGACTTCACCTTCCTCTGTCCACTTCATTACCCAGACCGGAGTTCTTCTACAGAGATATTTTTTAAATATATATTTCCCTCCTTCCCCATTTAATCATTATGAATGCAATAATAACTGCTGTGGTGTCAAACACCTGCCACCCCAACGCCACAAGATGCTCTGGGACGTCTTGCCTGGTTCCAGCAAGCAATTACAACGAAGTCCTGAACAAGATTCTCAGAATTGTCATGACTGTCATGGTGGCCTTGGTCATGTTTGCCATGGGCTGCAATGTGGAGGCCAGAAAACTGTGGAAACAAATTGGAAGGCCCTGGGGAATCGCCATCGGCTTCCTGTGCCAGTTTGGCATCATGCCTTTCACCGCCTTTGCCCTGTCGCTGGCGTTTAACGTGATGCCCGTCCAGGCCATGGTCGTCATCATCATGGGCTGTTGCCCTGGGGGCTCCAGTTCAAACATCATCGCCTACTGGCTGGATGGAGACATGGACCTCAGGTGAGACTGACTGAAGGTGGCTGCACTCCTCCACAGAGGAGAACAGATTTCTTTATCCAGGCAGAACCTTTTTGGGTTGTGTGTTTCTATGGTGATGGGTTCTGTGTTTCTACAGAGATGGCCCATGTCCCGTCTATATGAGCAAGACTGTGATGATTGTGCTTCTCAAGATGTTAAAGGATATATATAAATAAGTATCAGAAAGAGACCAGCTGTACAGTTTTTTTGTATTTTATGAGTTTATTCGTGTAAGTTGGTTTTGAGTCTTGCTCTGTCTGTGGATAAATTCTGTTTGAGTTTTGCCTTGGGTAGAGCCCTTTCATGTGAAGTATGTACCCAGCCTGATGTACTAATGTGTTGGGTCATCCTCTCTCCAGTATCAGCATGACAACATGCTCCTCTATCCTGGCCCTGGGGATGATGCCTCTGTGTCTGCTCATATACACATCAGTCTGGACCTCTGCTGACTCCATCCAGATCCCCTACCAAAGCATAGGTAGCTATCAGGGCTGAAACAGAAACTGTCTCATAGTATGTGTCTTAATATGTGATGATTGACCTCATGTTAGATTAGGGGAATGCAACCCTGTTCCTGGAGAGCAACCAGGCACATAATGGAGCCGAGTAAAGGCATCCGTTCAGTTACTGAATAAATGTAGGATTCATTGAAGAGAAAGTGTCCAGATTTTGACCTCAGATTATGTCATAGTAGTAGTTTTAATTCCTTTTTGATTCCATCAGGCTGCCCAGTTACTAAAACATAGTGCAGATCTCTGTGTACAGATTACATTTCAATATATTGGAACGCCATTAGAAATGCAAAAGCATTCTGATTTATTTAGTGGAAATATCTAGGTCAGTGTTTCTCCACCCTGCTCCAGGACGCCCCCCTGCCCTGCATGTTTTAGATTTTTTCCTGCTCTGTCACACCTGATTCCAATGATCAGCTTATTATCAAGTCATTCATGGGCTACATCATGTATGTTAGGGCAGGAAGAAATCTACAACATGCAGGGCAGGTGGGCGTCCAGGAGCAGGGTTGAAAAACACTGATCTAGGATATGTATTACCTGACACTGTCTGTTAGATGATACCTCTGTCTCTTAGATGATACCTCTTTCTCTTAAGTGACAACTCTATCTTTCAGATGACACCTTTGTCTGTTAGATGATACCTCTGTCTCTAAGATGACACCTCTGTCTCTTGGAGGACTCCTCGGTCTCTCAGATGACACCTCTGTCTCTTAGATGACACCTCTGTCTGTTAGATGATACCTCTGTCTCTAAGATGACACCTCTGTCTCTTGGAGGACTCCTCGGTCTCTCAGATGACACCTCTGTCTCTTAGATGACACCTCTGTCTGTTAGATGATACCTCTGTCTCTAAGATGACACCTCTGTCTCTAAGATGACACCTCTGTCTCTTGGAGGATTCCTCGGTCTCTCAGATGACACCTCTGTCTCTTAGATGACACCTCTGTCTATTAGATGATACCTCTGTCTCTAAGATGACACCTCTGTCTCTTGGAGGACTCCTCGGTCTCTCAGATGACACCTCTGTCTCTCGGATGACACCTCTGTCTGTTAGATGATACCTCTGTCTCTAAGATGACACCTCTGTCTCTTGGAGGACTCCTCGGTCTCTCAGATGACACCTCTGTCTCTCAGATGACACCTCTGTCTCTTAAATGACAACTCTGTGTAATGGGACATTCCTCTAGTGGACCAAAGCGCACGGCATCAGACAAGCAACTCAACTCCGGGTGTTTAATGAGGGTAGCAGGACTGAGGCAGGGCCTGAGGGGTAGGTGGCGTATGCAGGTCAAGACAGGCGGGGAGGGCAGTTCAAGACAGGTGGGTTCGAAGGGGGGGCTAAAGTGGTAAGGCAGACAGGGGGGCAAGGTGGGAAGGCAGTGTGTGCAGAGCAGGTAGGCTGACAGGTGGGCAGGAGGATGAGGTTGTAGGCAGGATGTGGTGGATCTCTGAAGAGAGGAGAAAACAACGTTAGCAAGGAGAATAACTCAAACAGGTTGACTCTGAAATTAAGCACAGAGTAGCCGTGAGCGTTACTACCGGGCAGTGAATAACAACGATCTAGCGACAAGCGGACGGGAAACCAGGGGATTTGATGGCACTTGTGGAGATTTGTGGTGTGGAGATGTGGATAAATACTGGAACTGGATCACTGGAGCCTGGTTCCGGCTCCCTAAAACACAGACAACAGGAGAGAGGGAGGGCCTGGCACAGATTTGGAGTAGGTCGATGTGGAGGGCCTGACACTCTGCCTGTGACACCTCTGTCTCTTAAATGACACCTCTTTCTTTTAGATGACACTTCTGCCTCTTTGTAGAAATGTCAGTGCTAATTGGTGCTCCAAGTAAGTCGCCATGGATGCTAACAGACCCACTGGATGTTTTTGTCCCAAGGTATCACGTTGGTGTGTCTCCTGATTCCTGTTGGCCTGGGAATCCTCGTCAAAAGCAAGTTTCCCAATGTAGCCAAGAAAATCCTTGTGGTGAGATTGCACCTTCAGGACAATTGCTGCAAGTTCAAATGTGCTGCAGTCCCAGACAATGAATCCTCATAACTTAAGGTTGTCCCCGACATCTTTATTTTCTGTATACTTGCAAAAATAGTATTCAAGGTGGAATATTTACAGAATTGCTTCCTTCTTGTCACCCTACAATACAGGCCAGATCTGTTGAGTCCTTGAGATGTTGGTTTCACATGCACACTTTTACCAGCCTTTCCCGTAAAAACCTGCTACTCAGGCAATGTTGCCAATGGCCTCCTGACAGCTTCTTAGCTCAAACTCCTACTTGCTAACTCATCCAGTTTGGAGGGTCAGCCAAACCTTGTTACGTTCTGGAGAGGGCTATCCTCTTTTTAGGTCCTATTAATGTTGGCCATGCTCCACAGCATAATGCAAGGCATTTGAAATATTTTCCAATCCCTTCCCTCTTGTGTCTTTCCAAAGCTTAGTCCCTTAATTCTTTGAAGAGCAACTTGATGCTCAGGGTTGAGCAAATCATCACCCACCAAAGAAACCTATAGAAACTGCTGAATTCATCTCGACATTCTTTGAATGACTCACGATGTTAATGAAAAGGCTAAAGAACTTGTTTTTGATTACCTCAGTCTGTCATTAGCGGTGCTAACATTGTACGAACATGTCATACAGTAACTAACAGATTGCGTAGTGGCAAGATTGAAGAGGCCTTCATCTGAAGTCAACGTACCGTGTGTATCTGTGTGCAGGTGGGCTCCATAGTGGGCGTGCTCTTCATCGTCATCTTCACGGTGGTTGGTGCAGTGCTGTACCAGTCCTCCTGGACCATCTCTCCCTCTCTCTGGATCATCGGCGCCATCTACCCTATTTTGGGGTTCGTCCTGGGCTTCTTCATGGCCCGCTTTGTTGGACAACCCTGGCACAGGTACCGTGTGATACAGTGATACAGTGTTACAGATCTCAAGGTCCGATTGATGTCAACTACAGTAGCTTTTATTTACTGTAAAGATGTTCTGTGAAAACAACAAGGGCACATTTACTGGGGTTTATTTGACAGACAAACCAATTACTTGATCAAATGTCAATTCGTTCTTAGCCCCCTAACAGCACTGTTAGTGCTTTTCCAGGTTGATAGGTGTACGTCAAACAGGGATACTTTTTTGTGGTGTTCTAGGCCACAACTGGTGTAGACTTGGGTGACAACATGGCATAATTGCAACTGAAAAAATCAAGTGAGCAGTGTGTCAAAAAGGTTTTAAAAAGTGGGGGAAGTTTTGATGAAGGCCTGAACTCTGAACTGATCAACACGTAATTGAGAGAGGCTAACAAAGACATGTAACAAAAGGCACTCTATATTCAAGTCTTAGGCACTCTTTTTTGACCAGCAACCTTCTGAATTCTGACACAACCACTAAGCTAAATAACTTGCTTCCTGATAAAAGAGAGACGTCACATTGAGTTGTTTGGATTCCCCTTTTTTTGTTTTAGGTGTCGTACCATCGCCCTGGAAACAGGCTTCCAGAACTCGCAGCTGTGTAGCACAATTGTCCAGCTGTCATTCACAGATGAAGAACTGGAGGTCATCTTTGCTTTCCCACTCATTTATAGACTCTTCCAGCTGGTGGTGGCTGTCTTGTTTGTCGCAGGTGAGTCCGAGGTTTATCACACTAATGAGGTTTGTGGAATAATTATGTTATTATTATGTAATGCTAGCCTCGTATAACCATCCTGATCTCGAAAGCTCACATTCTGCTTCACTCCATACATCAGTCTGGATACACACAATGTCATTTTGTCTTCCTCCATCCAAGGGTTTTGGTTGATGATGACCATGAAAACGCAAAATTAGAAAAACAACATAACAACATAACAACATTGGCTGCTCTTGACAATGTTAATGCTGCTTTAGCCTCAGTTATATTACAACTACAGGGTGTAACTTCATTAAAAGAACAGCAAAAAACAGCCATGAAGGCTTTTCTGAACAAATAAGTTTTCGCTCTTGACTCTGGTCTTGGGAAGAGCTTCATATTCCTGCGTATTGTTGTTTTGACTGATTTAATATGATCCTTTCTGTAATACCCCTTTATTGTATATTACAGTACAGTGAGGAACAGTACAGAATGCCAGGTGTATTTTGGCCTTCATTAACTGCAACATTTAGGAGAACAGGTTATCAGGTAAGCAACAGTCCATCGGGTCTCTAAAGAACAGCAGCACAGTTTGCATAACAGCCTAAAGCCGGGGCGGGCACACTTGTGTTGGTCAAAATCTATTTGCTGGCCAAGAAGGCATAGTCACTGGCACATTTAGATGTATATGATAATTATTATGTACTTCAGATCAGGTGTGACATGTTTAAAACACAACACGGATTGAAACACCCAGGCCTTTGATTTTTTACTCCTGGCTTGTGAAAAATGCCATAGCACTTTAAACTTGGGCAAACTTTTTATCCAGAAACTCTTTTCTGGCACTGAACATACACCCAATAGGTTTCCTATCAGCTTTCTTAACCTGAGATTACATTTGCAAATACACTAACCCGCCATAATATTATGACCACCTGCCTAATATGGTGTAGGTCCCCCTTTTGTCGCCAAAACAAACCCTGACCCGTCAAGGCATGGACTCCACCAGGCCTCTGAAGGTGTGCTGTGGTATCTGGAACCAAGACGATAGCAGCAGATCCTTTCAGTCCTGTAAGTTGCGTGGAGGGGCCTCCATGGATCGGACTTGTTTGTCCAGCACATCCCACAGATGCTCGATTGGATTAAGATCTGGGGAACAAGTCAACATTTTGAAATGTTGTGTCCCTCAAACCATTCCTGAACCATTTTTGCTTTGTGTCAGGGCGCATCATCTTGCAGTAAGAGGCCAATGTCATCATGGAATACTGTTGCCATGAAAGGGTGCACATGGTCTGCAACAATGCTTAGGTAGGTGGAAAATGTCAAAGTAACATCCACATGAATGGCAGGACCCAAGTTTTTCCAGCAGAACATTGCCCAAAGCATCACACTGCCTGCGTCGGCTTGCCTCCTTCTCACAGTGCATCCTGGTACCATGTGTTCTCCAGGTAAACGACGCACACACGCACCTGGCCATTGATGTGATGTGAAAGGAAACGTGATTTTCCAGACCATTGCACTGTGGTCCAGTTCTGATGCTCACATGCCCATTGCAGGCACTTTCGGCTGTGGGCAGGGGTAAGCGTGGACACCCTGACTGGTCTGCAGCTACACAGCCCCACTGAAAGGTGTTCTGACCCCTCTATCAGTACCAGCATTAACTTTTTCAGCAATTTGAGCTACAGTAGCTCATCTGTTGGATCGGACCGCATGGGCCAGCCTTCGCTCCCAACATGTATCACGAGCCTTGCCAGTTCACCGCTTTTCTTTCCTAGGACCACTTTTGATCGGTACTGACCACTGCAGACTGGAAACACTCCACATGGGCTGTAGCTTTGGAGATGCTCTGACCCAGTTGTCCAGCCATCACAATTTGGCCCGTGTCAATGTCGCTCAGATCCTTAAGTATTGCCCAAATTTTCCTGCTTCTAACATCATATTTGAGGACAGAATGTCCACTTGCTGCCTAATATGTCCCACCCACCGACAGGTGCCATGATAACGAGATTATTAGTGCTAATCACTTCACTTGTCAGTGGTCGGTATATTATGGCTGATTGGTTAATACACCCCACTTTATGAACAGCAGCCAGAATCAGTATATCTACCTATCTATGTGACGGTAGAAAGGATGAACAGAGCTGATAAATTAATTTACTGATGAAATATTCATTTCTGAATACACGTGTCTGCCTACCAAGAGGATTTGACCCAGTTGAGCCTAGTAACATTACAGATTTATTATGTTAATGTAGCTACGATGGCAATGCACTATTGCTGCTGAAGAATACATTCAAAACTAGCACAACTAAAGCATCGGGTAACTAGTTAGGTATTAAAAAAAAATATATATATACGCTATGATGGAGGTAAATTTAATAAGAAACATTTGTCAGTTTAACACAATGCTCAATGGTGTCTAGCGACTGCTGAAACGTGTAAGGCCGTAGTAGTTAGAGACAGTGCCTTTCACATTGAAGATCCAAGTTCAACTCGAGAGAGAGCAACGACAGTTATTCATTTTATTCGTGGGCCACAATAAATCTATGGTTATACAGTATTATTTCTATTTCTGGTTTATTCCACGATTTTCTTGTATTTTAAGTTGATGGAAAAGTTAGTTATCGTCACCTTTACTAATAGTTATTGTATCAATGTCATTCACGAATGAAAGAAAAAAGTATGTTGGTATAAGAAACGTTGATCACTTTAACTGAATCAATATCATTCATAAATGGCCAATTAGCTGTTAAAAAGACCAGTGGCAAAAGAGGATCTGTTCAGGATAGACACAGGATACTGAAAACTGTCAGATGGTCAGGTCTTCAGTGTAATGGTTAATGACATAGGCTTTCACGTGGGCGACCCGGGACACTTTCTATTGCTGAACTAGGCTTGCCTGCTTCCTTGCTATTTGGGTGTCTATTTTTCATGTTACTACAAACTCTTTGTTTGTTTTTAGAAGAAAATGATTCTTAAAAAAACAACCAGACAGGAGGCCACTTTGTCAATGGCAGGGCAGAGTGGCTATGGCCATTTACCCCTTCACCCTGCCTGTGTATGTGCCGGATCCAGACTGATGTGTGGTGAAACAGAATGGGAGGTGACCTGCATTGAGGAAACAAGAACTGACTAATGAGGTGACCCAAAAGGTGAAACTAGAACTGACTAATGAAGTGACCCAAAAGCTGAAACTAGAACTGACTAATGAGGTGACCTGCAAAGGTGAAA